>VZTA01021754.1:253240-278205 GCA_013398855.1 Mohoua ochrocephala | reverse complement strand
CCGACCCCCCACCCGCCCCACATCGCCAAGCTGAAAAGGCGAAGCCTGCTCCAAAAACGGGAAAAAAAAGCCCCAAATGCCCCTGGGGTTCCCTCTGCAGTCCTTCCCGTCAGAGCCATCACAGCTGCCGTTCAAAGCAGTCCCCAGGCCACCAAAAGCTAACAGCAAATAAACGTAAATCAGAGCTGGACCTCCAAGCCAGACTGACTCAAGTTCATGTAAAAAGTCACAATTGCAGCCGTTCAAATAAGAAATTTTTCACTACAACGGTGGTGAAAGGCTGGAACAACTTGCCCGTACAGTTGGTAGATGCCCCAGCCCTGGAAACATTCAAAGTTAGACTAGATGGGGCTCTGAGCAACCTGACGGAATTGAAGATGTCCCTGCTCATTGCAGGGACATTGGACTAGAGGGCTTCTAAAGGTCCCTTCCACCCAAATTCTATGATCCTATGAAATGGCACCAATAAAAATAACCTGCTCTCAACTGATGAGAGGACAGCCAGCCATGTGTCTTCTCTCGAACTCACTGCACTATTTAAGCACAACTTTTTCAAAAGTGCTACTGCTACACCTGAGACAGGCCTGGAGCAATGCCCTAGGATGAACCACACTGCTCAGTTGAGGGCCCCTTGCTGGGAAGTGATGGGAAACACCAGCTCCACCACCAGGCCTGCTCTCCTTGCCAAGTGTCCTCTCCTGGGCCCAGTGGCAGTGGCAGAACTGACTGGAGCAGGAGCAGACTGCAGGGACCCACGTGCCAGCCGCAAGCAGATGGCACACCTGGCGCTGCAGGACTGGAGTCGCAGCAGCTGATCAGAGGAAGTATTTGATGTTGGGAGCTGTCAAAAGCTTCTTCTCCTCTAAAATGCTTATGGGCAACAGGAGAAAGGCTTGACCTTTCCACAAGAGTACGGCTGTTAAGAAGTAAAAGGGGCATTTCTCTTGTTTAGCAGTTAAACAATGGAATTTGTTCCTAAACCAATAAACACTACTTGCTGGTTACTTTGCAAATTCCAAACACATTAATGTTCATCTGCTTTAAGTCTGACGGTCCTGGTCCCTGCTGTAATTTCATCTGTAGAGTCCAAAACCACAACTGACTAGATCCTAATCCCAGGATCCTCAAGGCCAGACCCGGAAGACAACATCCCTGCCATTCTGGCCAGCCTCCTCCTCCGCAGTGCCTGTGACAGGGGAAGACAAACAGGATGGCTACATAATGCCCAGCACCACTGGATGTCTCCTTGCGGCTGCATCCTGATGTGCAGAGAGATGTACCCACACCCTGTTGCACAGACAGCACAGCCACGGGCACCTCTCATGTCAAACTGACACAGTCATCAAAGGTATGTCAGGGCATGAGCCCCATTTCAGGATCTCTGACTTCAGCCACCTACGTCACTGTACCTGCCTCCTTTCTGACACAAGAGCACACTGGAGGAGGAAATGCTGCTTTGGAGAAAAAAGTGATTTTAATTCCTGGGTAGGGCTATCATACTTACAGAGACTACAGATGCACTCAGATACCATCAAAAGAGATTCGCCATCCATGGATAGAACCCTGTTCCTAGATTTCAGTAAAGAAGCATGCACCAGCCAGTGGCTGCTGCATGCTATCCAATCTTCTTCAAGTGCTTTGTTGCTTTAACAAGGCCTCTCTGTTATCTTCCTCTGGCAGGACAACAGCTCTCAGGCTTTTTCAGTAATGAATACACAGTCTCTTCAAAATAATCTAGGTCAACCTTTCTTTATATTTAATGCACAGCGTTTCCAAAATAAGATCAATTTCTCTCTGCAGGCACATCATAAGACATGATAAGCCTTTTTAATAGTCTTCCAAATGGCCCAGCCCATGGCCATTTGAATTCTTTGTGAGCACAACTCTTTGCATTTCTCTTCATGAAATTTCAACTTCTTGATTGTGGAGCCTCTCTTCAGAGTGCCAAGATCATTTTTAATTCATCTCCCGTGTCCCTAAAGGTTTCGTCAAGTCAAGGACATCCACACATCCACAAACTTTGTAAGCCAACTTTCAGCTGCAGCATCCAGGTCACTGATCAAGTTATTAAGTGCAAGTGCCAAAGGAGAGAATTCCTGCAAGGTGCGGTCAGGCAGGTTCTGTTTAAGGGGGTCCGGTTGGTGGCTCTGTGTCAAAACATGAATTCCCGTCCAAATGCTTCTTTTCACACAGCTGCACACCTCCCTTCTGGCCATTTCACCTAGACTGTTATTTCCAAACTGCAATGTGCTTCTCTTGAAACCAAGCACCGAGTCCAAACTAATATGTGTTGCAAGGGGATGATGAAGGAACAGGCGGAGGTATCAGCAGCACTTCTGTGAATGGTCTGCGACAACAAGAGTAGCAAGAGTGGACAAGTGGATACACAGAAGAGAATTTGCAAGGCTTGTGCTACAACAAAGTCAATCACTGTTACTCTAATTCTAAAGCCTCTTCCTCTCGTTTGCTTATGAAATATTGTGCGAGACGGCATCAGCAGGTACACTTCATTTATTTTCTCCTTTCTGTCCATGAGGCATGCTCATCTGCCAGACCTGGAAAATTGGCTGATTTGAAACAATCTGTTCTTAGAAATCCATGTGGGTCTTTTAATGCTGTTTTATTCAGTAAGTGCTTATATATTGGCTGTTAGTTGCACTCAGGACTTACTAGGGTTCAAAGTCAGGTTAACTGAGCTTTAATTCTCCAGCAGCCTACTTTTGCCACCATTTTCAAATATAAATACGTGGTCAATCTTCTGGATGTCTTCTGGGGCCTCTTAAACGAGCTCTGAAAAAGCATCCCTAATAGGCCCAACAGCAGTCTCTGAATCATCCAGTACTACTGCTGGCACAATGTGCATAGTATTAAGCCAAAATATTAGAGAAATTGTATCACACTATGTTTGACATTAATGTTACAAAAAGCATTCTTCCTCACCATTACTAATGCATATTATTATCTTTAAGGATTAAACAGGAACAGTGACTGCCAAGGGAAAATAAACAACATGCGACCAGGAAGGTTATGCCTGTAGAATGATACAAAAGGACCAAAAAGACAAATCTCTTGTGAGAAATTCTTTACACATTTCAGCCTGGATCTGGCTCCATTCACCTCCAGGGTTTCATTAATGTTGTCCCTTTTCCCTGGGGTTATGTGAAAGAGGAAATGAGATAACGCCCAGTCCGTCCTTGCTACAGCGCTCCAGCCCTTTGAACAGCACTCAGCAGTCACACTGACTAACACCATCGGTAGCTGCTTTCCTCCCAAACTCGCTGGCAGGGGCCCAGGGATCTCCGTCTCAGGCATGCTGCCACCAACCCGGGGCCAGCTGGCCGCCGCCGGCCGCGCTGCTTCCCTTCTGCCTCACCTCCCTTTTGCTATTCACTGTTTCACCCATCAGGAGTCAGGAACATAAACTCCCTTCCTCCTCTCCTCCCACGGACACCAAGTAACTTGTGCTTGCCAGTGTCTCACCAGGGCACTGCAAGGGCTTGCCCCACTCCCCAGCCTTCACAAAACGCAGGCAGTGGCTTGGCTTGTGAAGGAAGCCCCTGCATCCACGGCACCAGCCGGACACGAACTTCGTCCTTGAATCTCGGGATTCTCTGGATGAAGGATCAGCCAAGGTAATGCCTGTCTGGACTTGCCCACCTGGCCAGGGCTGGACCACAGGGCAGAAGAGAGAGTTGGAGCATAAACGCCTGCCCCAATCTGAGTGAAAATGCACTGCCAAGACTGGATTTCATTCAAGAGCACTTTACTCAATGCTCAGACTAAGAAGCCGCACAGAATTATGTTATCTGTGGCAATCCTCCATGCAGCTATGAACTACTGGATTACTGATCAATTGTAGCCCTAAAAAAATGTTCATAAAGAAGTTTTACATTTAAGAACACTATGAGAGGAATAAATTTAGGCATCAGCAGAGGCAAAAACAAGTTATTACATACCAGACCAGAGAAAATGAGCTCAGCGAAACGACTTAATTGTTTGGAGGGGAAAATACAGTGAGTCACTTTTTAAAATTTCAAGTGTTCTCAGTACAATCTCTCACAAGGCTCCAAAGCACTTTATAGACTCAGAAAGAGTCTGCGGGCTCTCCAATTCAAAAACCCCACCTTTGAATAAGTGTTTTGATTATTGGACTTCCTTCACATTATTAGTTGGGTCCCCAGTTTGAATAAATCTGTGTTCCAACACGAAACTGCCTTCAAGTTTTTTTTATTACATACTGGTTGGCCTATTTGCATATTGCTCAAGAAACAGATATTATTACCACATATGTGTGGCACTGACAACTTCAGCGCTCACCATTTGCCCTCCCACCTCACCCACCATGCTGCTCTCCTCTCCTGCCCTTCTTCCACCCTATTTTGGGAGACAGAGAAAATTAACGGTGTAAAGACTTGTATAAGAATTCACCTACTCCAAGCAGAACGATTTTATAAGCAACTAGAAATTTCTTTCTGAAGGTCATAATAGCCTGAAGTACTTTTACTGACAGACAGCCCTTCCTAGTCCACATGACTGTCTTGTATATCAGTGCAGTAAACCTCAAGAACTACTCCAGCCCTTCAGGTCAAGAGCAGTGGGGTCACGGATCTGCAGAAATCACCCTTGTATATCATCCAGTTCCCCTTCTGTCCCCCAGAGGGACTGCCAGTCCCTGCCCACTCTCCCCTCCTTCCTCAGCTATCTCCTCTTCCCTCACCAAGTGGCTTATCCAGGGACTTTCCATATGGGTGCTTTTCCAGCAGCACAGCAGGAAGGTCCAGCATTGCATGCAGCAACACAGAGGCACAAGTGTGTGCTCCCTGTTGTAAGGAGCAAAAAGATACTGTTCAGAAGATGAAACCAAAACAACTTATCTGTAATCATTCACTATAAAAATCCTGTCTTTGACCTTACAAACATAAACTTTGGCGTAACTACTACCGGGAACTGTGAAGAATGCCAGTTTGCAGGAAGTCAGTGCACATACTGCACATATTTTAAAGCTCTTTCTATTAATTCTGCTTTATGTGACGGTAGCTATGCAATAACCTTCCAAGCTGACACCAGCATTTTATTCTTTTTTTTTCCCCTGAAAAATACGGACACTTTACAGCAAAGCAGGGGAGTCTTATCTGCAGGATAACCTAAGGTACTACTCCATTCTACTTGCTGTAACAAAATCAATCATTAAGAGGAAACAAGAACAATTTTATTACAAATCACATTCCATCACCCTACTGCTTAGTACTGAATAATAAGTTATAATTAATTAATTTAACAGCAACACTTTTTTTGCTTGCAATTCCACCTGTGGAATATTAGACACGCTGTGATCCCAGAATTGTATTCCTTTTGCGGCTTTACCTGATTTTGCTTATTTTAGGTAGGAAGAAAGGGGTGTCAAGGCAGTCTGTCATTCCCCAGATGACTAACTTCTTTACCTATCAGTCCTCCACTGGCTACTTCCCTCTGCTACGTACAGATCTGACTCTACAGTGTTTAAGCATCTCATGGTCCTTACACTACTTGCCCTCAAGCACTCCTATAAGACAAAGTGGTATGGAACTCAGCTGGCAGCTCCGGAGCTGGGACAGAGGCAACACCACTTATCAAAGATTCAGGAGCAGGAGATGGTGCAGCACAGGGGACCAAATCTTGCTCTGGACTTGCATCCTCCCCTCAGACCACGTGGAGTCTAGAGATACACTCTAGCAGGAAGGCTGCTTAGTTAAAGAGAAAAAAAATGGAGCAGTTTAACTTGAGCAAAGGGGAAGGATTTCAGGGCTCTCAAGCAAAGCCCTCATTAGCACTAGCACAGTCCCACCTCAGCTTTGGATTTGCAGCCTGTTTGCTGGCTGGGCTGAGGGTCTCTGACATTTAAGAGTTGGATCTGAAAGCGCTGGCTGAGGACACAGATAGGCAGGGGATGTCCATCTGTCTGTCTGTCCCACTCCTTTTCCTGAGGTTTTTACACTAGGCAGTTGGAAGAGGGGGAATCGCTTCCCTCGCACCAGCAGCCCACCTGGGTGCTCCTGTGGTGGCCATTGGCACGAATTCCTGTTCATAACTCCACGTGGGGTGACGTTGTGGGTTCACCTGAAGATTGTTCATCTGTCTTGGGGAGCAAGATCACGCTCCTGCAGCCCACCACAGGCCATCCTCCAAAGCACCTTGGCAGACTCCTGCATTTTCATTTTTGGAGAGGGCAGGGAAGCATTTCTCTAAGAGAAAAGGAGCGGCAGGACGGAAGGAATCCAGGCCCGGAGGCACAGTGGGGTGGATCAGTGGGAACACCGCTCGAATCACCTCACCTCCACACTTGCTGCACCCTGCCAGCCCTGACAATTTTGGCACCACACCTGCTACCCCTTGGCCTCAGTCACCCCATTGGCTGGCTGTGCCCCTTCCCTTCCCTTAACTGTCCTCGGAAAACGGAGCATCAGAAACAGGCATTTCACTTTAGGAGAAGAAAACAGCTCTTTTGCCTGCACTGGGAAACCAGCCAGCTCCCATTCAAATCAAAGGGAAGGGATCATGTGGATGCATTTCAATTAACTGCACTGGTGAGGCAGGCTGCAAGCAGGCTTCCCTTTCAGCCAGACCCCCTGCATTTATGTCTTCTGTTGGAGAGGTGGTGGTGTATTCAGCCAAATAACCTGGGGGATTCAGCTCGTTACACAGTGTCTGAAAGCTGGGAGGAGGCTGTGTTTGCAGAGGGCCGAATTTAGCAGGGCCATAATCTGGTGGCAAATAAGGGGAAAAAAAGAAAACTGATTTTCCATTGGCTAGAGCAGTGGTCTCCAAATTATTTTGATTGTGTACTTCTACCAGTAAAAAAATTTTAAGTTTGTATCCCCAACACATGTACATTTATTTATTTACAAATTATGTGCATACAGGTCCAGCATCACACAAGGAGACTGCAGGGGTTGAAGAGCTGGTTCCAGCAACTCTCGTCTGCTCACTGGTATTGGCCCATCGAACAGGCTCTTATGTCAGTACCACCATCAAATACTCCAGGGCAACTCTCAGGTAGCATCAGTCTCAGGAAGGAAGAAGAAAACAAAAAGAAACATAACCAAAAGAAAAACAGCACAAGGCTTCATGGGAGCAAGAGTGTGTGGTATTTCTCACGAATTTTTTTCCATTGAAAGTAATTTTTTAAAGCCTCTGTGGACACACACCCTTCACGAAAGAATGTGAGGAAGGAGGATTCACAGAGATTCTAAAGGCAACCTAAATATGGGTCACATATGTGTTATGCATATAAATAATCATGTTGAGATAAATAATTACTATCATGATTTACCCGTAACAAGCAGTTAAAAACAGAGATCTGAAGTCAGTACTAACCTGCAGTGGGTTTTTGGCACGTCATTCATGCTTCCTCTGACAACAGACATTCCCATTTCAATTTTTATTTACTTTTAACTGCTATAAAAATAGCAAGTCATCAAGTAATGAAGCACTCAATGAATGAACAAGTAATGAATACCCAGCATATAAATAAGTAAAAAGATCAACATCAAGTGAGGTAAGGTACAGGTCATTTTTATTTGTGTGGAAAACAGGGCAAACTTAGAAGAACAAGAGCAGTAACTAGTATTGGAATTATATGCTTATTTTTTCCCTTAATTAATTCCCTTATGGTAAGTTACATGCTTATATCAATGACAGCAATAGATAAGGAAAATGTAAGTCCTAGACAGGCATGTACTTTAACCTGGAACTTCCACAGACACTCAAAACTTATGAACTCATTTGAAAATACTGCTGCCATACAGCTCAAAAAAGCCTGATGCACATCTTTCAGGATAACCCTCACCACCCTAATTTGAGCATAAGACTTAGCTGAAGAAATGGAAATCCCCAGATGTTGTGTCTGACAAAAAGTAAAAGTGAATTCTGTGTATTAGATGTTCCAGAAGAAAGAAGTTACTTGCAAAATTGACTTTTCTTCTTTCTAAGTAACACAGATCTGCAAGGATGCCAAGCTATTTTGAACACAGCCTGTAAGAGAATTCATTCAGGACAGCAAAAAGTGCCAGCCTAAACCATCTTTATTTTACTACCATTTTTAGATCATGGTAATGCCAGTAACATACAATTATTAATCTTGATGAGTGAAGAGAGTACCAAATTAAGAAGTTACTTTGCTTGTCTATCAGACCCTTTTTTGGTAGCTCTGATCTGCTACTGAAAAACAAGGCATCAGTCCAATGTAAAGAATAAGCCTGAGGGGGGGGAAAAAGTCTTTGAATATTACTCAAAAAAATCCACTACTTCTTTTGACAGAAAGAAAAAGAGGAAGAAAAGCATTTTTATCTGAATGCACACATGGAAAAACAATTTGGGTTCCTTCAGATTCAGGGGGAAAAAATGCAGAGGAAGTTTTAATTTTAAAAAAAACCAAGACAGCCCAAGACAACCACACTCAGCAGCCAAGAGCTCAGCCATAGGAGTCCAGCTCCTCACATCCCCACAGCATCTCCTGTGTGCCCTGCTCCCTGCCTCACCCTAGGTACCACCCCATCACTGCCATGCTGTGAAATGTGAGCAGGGACAATCGGGAGCAAAGCAGAGGCTTTTTGTCATTTTTAGTTCCCCCATGACTGTGAACATGAAACCCAGGAAGAGACAGTTGGCTGGACTGTGGCCAAAGAGACCCACTACTTAATGCTGGTGTCTGCGACAACTGGAGATTTAAAACACAAGAAGTTCCACCTCAACGTGAGGAAGAACATCTTTACACTGAGGGTGGCAGAGCGCTAGAACAGGCTGCCCAAGGAGGTTGTGGAATCTGCCTCTCAGGAGACATTCAAAACCCACCTGGACACATTCCTGTGTCACCTACTCTGGGTGACCCTGCCTTGGTAGGGGGGTTGGACAAAATGATCTCCAGAGGTCCCGTCCAACCCTAACAATTCCGTGATTCTGTGATTTATGGGACACATTTATTACTAATTTTTGATTAAGCAGGAGCTTCAAAATATAAGGGGCAGTTACAGAAATGTGAAAAGACACTACCCATGCTAACTGCTTAAAATGAAACAAAAAGAGAAAACCAACAACAAAAAAAAAAGGGTGAAAACAAGAATTCAGTAAAAGATGTGGTGTCAGGCACGTACTCTAATGTCAAATGTTATCCTTCAGGCTGGGCCTCTGGCTGTTCTTCTGAGCCATTTCAAGTTACTTAAAACTTCTTGCAGTCATTGCAGACAAAGCAGTTCAGATGGAATTTGCAGCGCATCTTCTTCCCACCGCAGGAAGTGGAGACAAAGGCAGTAATAGGCAGAGACAGTTTGGGTAGAAAAAGCTGATGCAGTGAGAGAGGACTTCAGATGATGGACGGTGGGAGGGAGGGGAAGGCAATTACCAGCCACAGACCATAATGGGAAACAATGAAGTTTCATCCTGTAAAGTCCAACATCCCACCAAGTCCCAATATGTTCTAGATTTATTAGTGGTTAAGAATAGATGCTTGTAAAGAAAGCACAGGAATTCCAGTAAATGAATTCAAGACAGTAATAAAGCCAGAGAAGATGATATACACCAGTATTATATGAAATACAATATGTAAAATGAAAGTGAGACTCAGGAGCACCTTCAAAAAAAACAGTTGAGGAAGTGTTTCTGAACTTCTGCCAACATGAATGAGAACAGCTTCAGATGCTCAGTGGTTCTCAAAATGGGACTTGCAACCCAGTGCCTTCTCTTCCTGGGTTCATTACAGAAAAGCAGCTTTTTGATTATCCAGATTTAAATAATCCTGAAATATCCTGTACCTAAAACTTGAAATTAAATTAGACTGTCTCAAAAACATGCTCAAAGTGGCCCAAAATGCCTTTAAATTCTGGTTTTTTCCACATCCATGACTTTCAGCCTAAAAATGTCAAAAGATATTAAAAATAAAATTAAAAATTAAATAAGCCCTCAGCTTTAATCACCAGTGCCAGGAACTATGGAACAGCAACTATATACTGGAAGAGGCAAAAGGGAAGAAAGAGAAATGAAGATGAAATTTCCTTGTGGTCATAACGGCCACAGGATTTCCCGCTGAATTCCTTTCAGCTATGGAGATATCAATAAATATGTTACTTGTATGCAGGTAAAGTACAATAGGAATGCATAGTTTTATTAAATTTTAAGGAATTAGGATAGGCCAACCACACCCAATAGCACATACCTACCCAAAAGGAGGGATGAATGTTACTGGGGGGACTGTGCTATGCTGCCGTCACCTTTCTTCCAAACAGGAGCTGGAGGAGAACACCCTGCTTTTGGGATCAGAGCAACAGCCTCTACTCAGGGAGGAGGTTGCTTTATCTTCAGGCCAATCACTAATGCATACTTAGACTGCTCAAAGGAACCTTCCCAAGCACAGAATATTCAGTCCAATCAACCTGTAACTGAGAGTATAAAAACAAAGAATTTGTAAATCAGACACCACTAAGGAACAACAGGGGCTGTTTCCCCCCATAAGGTAGGAGACGGAATGCCAGTTCAAGAGTACCTCACTGTTGATGTTCTTAAGAGCAACACATTTGGGAAAGCAAAGGCTTCCTTTGTTTTGTTTGCTGTATGTTTGTGTTTGCTTTTAAGCTTTCTTTCTCCCAAACAAACAACAAAATCTGTATACCATTCCTGGCTTGCCCTCTGGCCTTCAGCAAGCTGCCATCTCCTTGATATCACAGTTCAGAGACACAGTTTATGCATTGCCTGTTTCACAGCTTCTCGGGTGGGATCAAACGTGCTGCAGCAGCATGATGCTGAGTACCAATCCACTAGAAACTCTCCTACCCTGACCAGATTTTTTTTTAAAAATTATGGCAGGTGACCTGTCCTGCTATAAAATGTACCACCATGAAGTTACCTTTAGTCTTCCAACAGCTGGCATAAATTCTCTGCTGTGTGCTCTGCCCAATTAAACGCAGACATCATTTGTGCCTGTGTCTGACCATGTTTGTCCCACCAAGTGGCATCATACACGAGTGTAAGCCCAGCCCTAAGCTGCACTGAAACTTACCAGTGTGCCCCTGAAAGCCACCAACATCTTTATCTTTCAGAAAGTGGGATAGGAATCAGAGTTCCTTATAGCCCAAATGAAATCTGCCGGTACCGTTAACTGGAATAAAACATATCTAAAAATGCTAGCCCCTTCAAAAATCCCATTGCAGTAGAGTTATCCTTCTCATTTTACCGGCTTTTAGCGATCATTGTAATTAAAGCACTCCCACCCCCTCAACCTTTGGGATGCTACAATGGGAATGCTGCGGTGTGAAAGCAAAAGTAGTCCAATCATCTGTTTAATATCACATTTACTTGATACTGTTGCTGTCAGGGCAGCAAATCTGTTCTAACTAACATTGCCTTGCAACTATCCTCTTCAGAAATTGACTTTTCCACAAGCTTTTATAAAGGAGATAATAATAGGTAGCTCTGAGCAGCCCAATCGAGTGCTCAGCATTCAGCAGAAATCACCGGCATAAATTAATTAGGAATGCAAACACAATACAACACTCACAGAGATTATGATTTCAGCAACTTAATGGATAAATCATTACAGTTGTCCAAAATCAAATCTAGTTCATAGGGAAGAGGGAGTTGATACCAAATTAACAGAAATACCGTTTTTACTATTAAACCCCAATGTGCTGTTCTTAATATCATTGAAAAGTACCGGTATAATGCCAAGTAAAGCAAGAAACATTGAGCAAGTGGTGTAAATTCTTAGAAACCACCTTAGAAACCGCAGTGACTTAGATACTGTAAGTGTTATCTTCACCTTCCTTCTTTAACCTCTTCAGTACTGAACTGCCTGGCCACAGGCGATTCAGTGCCCCGCACTGTGGGATGCATCGTAAGTTATTAAAATCCTCTTAAACAAGCTGATGTATAAATGTCAACTTCCCAGCTGCCCTTTTATTCTTGTGTATCATTCACTAACCACTGTTACAAGGCACAGCACTTCTCCTCTGCTCTCTCTTTCTTGAATGGGTGCTCTCGCTTTGTCAAAATTTAACTAACTGCAGAACACCGCCAGCCTCGGAGCGGACCCACGTGTGCCCAAGAGATCCCCTGACCTCACCTCTGCCAGAGGCAGAGCCTGGCTCTCGGGCAGGTCACCAGGAGCCCCACAGCCCACAGTTCCACGGACACCAACCTCACTCCAATCCCTACCCACTTGCAGCGGTAACTCCACTGCCAACCCAGAGCTCAGCTCCCTTTCACGAACACAACTCGCTTGCTGTAAAATTCACACCCCAGAGGGGTGTGACTGAGGACTCACAAAAGCTCCTGTGAACAGGAACCTCATTCTTGCTTTCCCATCCATAACCACTTTGTTTGCACCAAAGAACAACATGAAGGCCACCACCAAGTGGCTACTGGGCTAAAAATGTAAATTAAATGATACCAGTTAGCAGTACGCTGGGTTAATACACAACTTCTTAACACCCCACTGCATAAGACTGAAACCAAACTCTCATTTGGGCTCTGACCCTCTGAGCAAGCAGACCTGCGGTGAAGTGACTCGCTCTGCTTTTCTGACTTTTGTTTTCTTTCACACATTTACATTTGCATGGCCATTTGCCAAACTATATGAACACAATTACAGCAAAAAAAAAAGACATTGCAGAGATCCGTTGAAAAACACTGTAAGTAAAAACTATAGGGTCATATATATATATAGTACAATGATCGTTTTTTAATTTAATTCAGGTCTTTTGTATGAAAAAAAAGCTGAAACAGCCTTAGTCACTATTTATAAAAACAAGATATAAAGTATACAAAATATACTTTGCTGGGTGTCAAATCCAATGTATGACAACTGAAGGCATTTATCTATAGGCACAGGGATGTGACACTGGCCAGGCATGCTGGACCCATCTGTCTCACAACCAGCTGCTCTTCTTTAAAGATGAGAAATCGGAGATTAGGAAAACATCCTTCTCTTACGAGGCAGACCTTACTGCACCATCCATACAAAGCTAATTCAGGACAGTAATGGTTTTGTCCCTTTACCTCAGACAAAGCAGCAAGGTTTCAAAGCTGACAGAACTAGTTTCCCCGTATTAGCAGGTATTTTGTCTTTTTTGGCCATGGATGTTCCACTTACAGACCCTTAAGACTAAATCAAGCCCCATTAAAGAGGGCAGTGGAATTTCAATTGGCTTTGAGGAGAATTGGGAAAGACACACTGCCTTAACTGCATCAGTTTAACACACTAACCTCTAGAATTTGCACGTTATCAGAAACATTAAACAGTGACAGATCAGACATACGGTCAGTTGTTTCTTCATTCCTAACAACATGAGGAAGATAATCAAACTGGTGCAGAATTCTCCATTTGTGTGCATACAGTCTTGAGGAATTGTCACAAAGCTCCACTAATCTATTTCTACTGAAGTTAATGACACACTCCTGCAGATTTGAAAGGAACTTGATTTTGAGTAAGGGGTCATGCAGGCAGTGACTATGCAGAGAGCTGTAGTGAAGCAAGCAGTAGCACCCTGGCCAGCTAGCTAGAACTGAGCTTAGTTTGGCTCTATTCAGAAGCGTAGTTACTACTACTGAATAAGCAAACAATCCCTGACTTCAGCAGTTTCCTCTCTTCTCCCCCCACACATAAGTTATGAGTGCAATTGGTTCACAGCACAGCATCGTGCCTCTGTGATGAAGAGAAAGCCACTGTTGCAGTGCAGGTTGATGAAGCACTGAAGACGAGTGTCCTCTGTAATACAAAGTGCACATTTATTAGCACAGAAAATGCATTATTTACAGAAGCAAAGAAACAGGATACACCTGAGCTATTAGGAAATCAAACATCCTAGTATGCCATGATAAGGTAATAAAAAAATGATAAGGTACATAAGAAAAAAACTCTTCTGGTGTCGAGAAAAGACGGGAGAGGCAGATTTACCATCTAGTGAGGTGACCAGGAGGGCTCCCACACCCATGTTACTATGCAGGCTGCCAACTACTGCTTTCTGTTTGGATGCTCCCAGATGCTGGTACTTGTTTCCCTCAACTCCTTCGTTACCTATATGGAGCAGACTTTGCGTGTCAGGGCACGAAGCCCATGAGGACAGATGTGGCAGGAAGGTCTGTAACCTTTACCACCCCTTGAGCAGCCATTTGGGACTCCTCCCCAGCTGAGCCGTGCCATGCCACACCATCAGCTCCTCCTCCGGTACGCAGCACCCTAACGAGGGGCAGCCACAACTTCCCAGCATCCAGGACAAAAATGTCAAATGACCATTTGTGGAGGCAACAGGCAGAACCAAAGCATGCCTTGCCCCAGCGCTTTTCGTGCCACACCATCATCTGCTGAGGTTTTAAAATCTTAATCCCTATTGGTGCATTTCTTGCTTTGGAAGAAAGACCTCACAAGGGGCATCCTGTCTTTGTTTATATGCCTGACCAGGCAATTGTTAATAATAATTTGAAGACAACATCCTATTGCAACACCTGCTTATACACAATGAACAGAGTTAAGGAAAAATTTATGGCAGAATCACTTTAAAAAAACAAAAAAACTGTGTTTTCTCCTGCCACTCTTCTTACCTATGTGGTTGGTTTAGATATTTTACGTGCCAGATAGATGTATGTTACAAAAAAGCTTATAAAGAGAATACAGAACACAGATGTACTCAACTCTCACATAAGCCACAACCTGTGGGAGTGAACCCAGGTCCTGCTAACTGAGGATATGTGTCATGCACTTGAGTTCTTGGCTTCAAGGAAATTACAGTTTAAACTCATAACTTGACCTGAGTGAACTCGGGAATTTAACTTAAGGGCTCTGCATGAGCAGGACTGTATTGTCTTCAGATTAAATAAATTAATCTGATTATTTTTACTTAGATACATTTCACTATCAATTTCTGAAAAGCAAGTGTGTCCTTTTTAAACCTTTTTAATGTTCACTTTAAGATAAGAACACTTGAAACAAATATGATCTCCTTGTCCTCCCTGATGTCTCTTAATATCATAAGGAAAAAAGCATAGGAAAAAGTTTTCAATAAACGCAATTCTCTTAATGCCCTTGCAACACTTCCACTCTACTACCAATTCAGCACCAAAACATGAAATACTGGATATTGACAGCACCAATGCTTTTTCCTTATTAAACTTTAAATCAACATGAACTTTATACCACGAGATCTCTGTGGTATAAAGAAAAGCATTTTTTTTAACTATGGATTTCCTTACAATTAATTCAGGTAGACCCTGCCTTCCTTCAAGACCAGCTCCAAAAACATTACTATTTAAACCATGAACACGGAGAATATATTATTCTTTCCAAGACTGATGGAAAACCTTTTGACTTGGAACTAAGGCCCTGCTCATTTTGCATTTGCTTTCATGACATGGGATTAATGATAGGTTAGAAAATCTGGACTCAGCAGCTTTTCACTCTATTCCCCTCCCACTGTGGCAGGGACAACTAGTAAATACCTGGCAAGGCAAACCAAGGAAGAAGCATTAATCCTCTGCTTGACATTTGTACCATCAACACCCTTCATGCCCACACATGCTGGACACTAGAAGACAGCTTTCAGTGGTGCAGTTCCTCCTCTGGGAGAACGGAGCCCCTCTTCCCGCACAAGACCTCCCACACCACATCACCACCACCTCAGCCACCCTAGCGATGGCTGTGGTGGCCACGGCTGCTCCGCTGGGCACACAGTGACTGAGATCCCAGCATCTGCCCTATCCCATCCCTTCTGTGAACTCTGGCGCTCGGTTTTGTACGTGCATGGAAGTAACACTGCTGCACATTTTTAACTGTGTGCTATTGGACTTAACAGAAAATCCATGATTGAAATCAAGCCACTACACAGCTAAACATTATCAAAACCCATCAGGTAAAAATGATTAGACCACTTTTACCTCGGATGATACAAAACACTCATTTTGTAATTCTGCCTTCGTTGGGAATCTCTCCCAGCTGAAACTGCCCTGAAAAGACATCAGTATCATGCAGTGGCATTAAACTTCTTGAATGTCCCTTTCAAGTTCAAGTTGACAAAGCTATTCATAAATTATTAAGTAGCCCAAGGTGAGCAGAAAGATTTCTCATGAAACCTGAGCAGTAATGCACTATTACCGTTCCTGGATCCTTTGCCATTTTATCATGCGGTAGTAATTCTCCCAAGGGTGATGTCAACAATCCCCTTAACTGCACTGTTTGCCCATCTCTGCATAGTAATGATAAAAATATTGATTTTTACATTTGTGACTCAGATGCAATTTGACACAAGAAGTCCAAATTATTTCCTCCTTGCAGTGCATCAGCAATCACAAGCACAAAGAGCTTCACTCACATCAAAATGAAGCAGCCTTCTTAATACATGACACTGAAAACAGTGCTTCATTTTCTCTGCACTTTTCAAAACGAAGGCCTGGTCCAGCAGTAGATTTTAATGCAGGCTGTGCAGGAGATCATAAAATGGTTTGGGTTGGAAGAGAGGTCTGCCTTGGGCAGGGACATCTTCAACTCAATCGGATGGGTCTGAAGAGCAGCAGCTGCAGGGTGAGATTTGCCTCGGGTATGAGCTGACACCAAGGAGCATCCTGCCTTTCCTTGAGAACCTTGACACATCAAACACCCCACCACCCCTGAAAACCCTCGGATCCTCTCCAGGTCCTGCTGGAGAGGACAGTTTGATAATTCCTATCCTGCATGTGACAATAAGGAAAATGTGGTTTTCAGTCTTCGACAAAGTTTAGAAATTTTGACCTTCAGGCTTACACCATGCGTAGCCACCAGAAATATTCCAGCCCTCCTCCCTCACTTCATCTGACTGCAAAGCTATGGCACAACTCATCTCTCCACCACCCAAAGCTAAACCCAGCCGGGTGACCAGACGGCCCTGTGCCAGTGCCCGAAGACATCCAGCTTCCAGCATGGCATTAAGTGGCCCTCTACGCAGCCATTTCAGAGGGGACATCACGTGAGCAGGATGCCCATGAAGAAGGGGAGCCTTTTCACTTTGAAAAGAGAGAAATTGTAATTGTGAGAGAATTCAACAGAGCGGGATTCATCCCAGGGCTGCGAGCCCTTCAGTTTCTCCCAGAGACTGTCCTGGCTCTGTGAGTTCTTGCATTTTTTTTTTTTAATGTGAACCTGAAACAGTTCTTCAGTGTTTGAATGTGCAGGAAATCAGCCAAAAGAATAAGACCCATTGGCCTTTAGATTATTTCAAACAATTAACAATAAGCTGCTATTCTCTGATATAATTACAGAAATCACACTTCTTTGATGCACGATAGCAAATGAGCTCACTGAAGGGGCAAAAGGAGGTAGATTTTTTTGGGGGAGATAAGTACTTTTCTAAATAATACCTACCCTGAGGACCATATTTATACAACTATTTCAACAAACAAGACTTTTGAAAGTCCACTATAATCCACTAACGAGAAAAGATCAAAGAAACTAACAGGAAGGCCAGGATGCAATCAAAATATTTGATCTGTGAGCAGTTTTGTATCCAAGCCATAAATTCAAGGGCATTTCAGTGGAAGCTGTGGGAGGAGACGCTGCTGTGAACACCTGGAGGTTGTGTGGTCATGGCAGGTAGCGCTCCTTAGGGGAATCCTCACATCCCACTGCCATCCCTGCATCCCTCCCCGCACAGGACACCACTGGCGCCCACCAACCCCAGCCTCCCACCATTTTCAGTGAAGCTATGTTAAACAACCAAGGGTGGAAATTCTCCTAAATCCCACCACCTCCCCCGCCAAAGTTAAATATTTGGCCTTTGGTTAAACTAAATGGATTTTTGTTTTTCCTTTCAGAGCAGTCTCACGATCTCCGTGTGACCCCTGTGGGAGGACAGAGGGAGGCAGGGAGACCCCACCGTGCACTCCAGAGCACTGCCAGAGCCCAGTGAGTGTCAGCCCACTCAGTAGCAAAGATGGGTGTAATAAGCTTTTAAGTACTTCCTTTCCCCTTGTTTTTAAAAAAGAAAAAAGAACAAGGGAAAAGATAGTGGGATTTTCTGATTTTCCTTCTAACACCTTTTTTTTTTTTTTTTAAATACATACTTAGCAAACATTAAACAACTACATCTTTGGATGCAACTCAAGTTAAACAACTGCTTCGATCGTTTAATTTTTGGGAAAAAACCAGCAAATTCTCACTTTCTTGAAAGGCTTTACTTTTACTTATTTTTATATTCCCTAGGTTATCAGCACATGTCCCTTGGCTCTTCTGACAGCAATATACATGTCCTTGTAACCAGAGAAGTATGGGAAATTCTGGAAACATCCAACTGTGTATAAATATTTAAAGCTCAGACACTCTAATACAAAACAAGTACCTCTCTGAAACAAACATCTCCAGATGTTTTAGCATATTTTTATATATAGATAGATATATATATATATATAAGATGTGACTCAGGCATGGAAAGCCAAAAGAATGTTCTCATTTCCTGAGACTGGCTAACAAAAAGGAAAAAAATGTGAACAAAGGAACAAAGATTTCAAAAGTCAGCGTTTTTTTAAGAGCAGCAGCTTTAAAACACTCCACTTCGAATCCTTTTTCATACAATCAGAATATTGCCTCTCTCTTGCAACTGCATATACTCACAAAAGGAAACACAGAAAGGAGAAAAAAATGTTTTCTGGGCTGTTTAAAGTACTACAGAAATGTCTCATTAGAGAAGTGCCTGTCCTTGTTTCAGTTCCAGTGAAGCTTACCCACACCTCCCAGCAAGCCCCTCTCCCCCAGCCTGCCTTGTCCCCAGGGCACAGTGGTTGAGAACAAGCCAGCAGCCACGTGCGCTGTAGCTGTCCCTCAGCTCTGTCTCTGCAGGGCAGGACTCAGCCTGCGAGACCTCACAGCACATCTTGCCCCATTTAAACAGCATCCAGTTCCTCTGGGACCTGAAAGCAATGGTGAAGAAAGCCCAGGGGCATCTTCATATCACGAAGTCTTGCCCTACCAACAAATGTCAGGTAGATTTAAACAGGCATCACATGTGTCCCTATTCTCTGTGCCCTTTCTAACCATAACCTACGTGACAGGGGGGCTGGAGGTGGGATTTCCTTCCTCTGAATCCTTTGAAGATGAATTTTTACAAACCAATTCTGGGAGAAGTATGGCAAAACCACTGCCAGGCTGGTTTCCCTTCAGGCAGGGCAGTAAGAGGGGACAGCAAGCTGCAGAGAGAACATACTCAAGTGCACTTTCCACAACAGAAAGCAAGATTGCCCAGACAATCCTTCTGCAACCACCCGCAGGCAGGTGATCCCTCTTCCAGTGCAACAGAGCATGGACTCCCAATCCTGACACCGCATCCAGGGCAGCCACATGCAGTGCCCAGACCCAACCCAGACCACCACCAAACACTGCTCCTTCTGTCTTTAAATCCCCAGCACCTTGTCACAGAACCCCACTTTTCACACTGCTCTCTGGGCCATAGCTACATGATCCACGCACAAATCCATGCTTCTGCCGAAATGCGTATTGCCACCCTTCCCAAGTTCTTTCCCCTTGACATCACTGCTACTCACAGGATCAAGGAATCGATCCAGATAGAGATAAATTCAGTTTTACATCTATGTACCTATCAATCTTCCTCACCATAGGTTTTCAGCTGGCTCAGGTCCCTCGTGCTGGCATGAGACATGTTGGGGGACGGGAATGTGTGGGTCACCCCAGGCGGCTGTAGCACAACCACATGCTCAATTAAAACGTCTCTGTGATCATCACTGCCTGTGGGAAGAGCAGCTGCCCTGGCATGGCCCACAGATGGTCTGCCCTGAATCGAAACACTGGCCAGAGCTGGGTCTGGGAGATGGCCATTGCCAAGTGAATCTCAGCCCACTTACAGCAGACCCTGGCAAAAAGAAGTTACTTAACACAGCACAAATGTCAATCTCTCTGCCATGAAACACAAGTCTGTCCTGCTACCAACACAGTTCAGAAGAGCATGGTGGTCACATGCAAAGCTCAGCAATATGTGCCTATTTGCAAGCATTTCCTCATGAAAACCAGAGGGTTTTGTAAGGAGAGGCTGCTGTGCCAATTCAGCCCAGAATCCACAGGGGCCGCCTTCCCCCAGCAGTGCCGGCAGCACCCCCTAACCCCCCCCGCTTGCCAAGCTGTATTCTTCATTCCTAAATCAGAAGTGGAGTGTGCCAGGAGACACTGAAGGAGGACTCGTGGATGCTGTGGTTCTGCAAGGCAGGAGGCTGACAGCCAGTTCCTTGCCCCTGCCAGGCAGCGCCCAGCCCCAGTGGGGATGGCCAGGCCCCCAGAGAGAGTCCTTGCAAAATATCGAGGTCTCTTTTTTCCCTCCCAGGGTGGATTTGAAACTAATTCTCTGCGCGGTTCCCTCTCCCCTCATCAATCCCACAGCTGCTGCACATCAGTGTGGGGTCTGGACTGAAGCCACTTTGCCATGTTGTTGCCTCCCAAATATTTGCTGGCGTTACTGCATTGCTTTGCTGTGGTCTTTCCCAGTGCCCCCAAGTACAATAAAACAATATATTAATACAGAAAAGCCTTTTAATTTTGAGCACAGCAGCTACCCCATGCTGCTCTGGCCACCCAGGACATGTTCATAAAGTCATTACAATGCCTCAGCTTCCCAGATGATCCACATCAATTCCCCACCCACGATGCGAGCAATAAACCCCCCCCTGGTTTTAACTCTACTGTTCACACCAGTTTAGGTTTTACTCAGACAACAGCCCATCCACCAGTGTGTTCTCAGTTCTTCCAACTATTTAATGCAAGCAGTGTTTGAAACAACCCTAAACGCACCACGTGACTAAGGACCCACCTTCTTACTGAGTTCTACAGAAGTGGCTGGTGAGGTTTTAATAAATCAAAAAGTGATGAAAAGAAGGATCATCAGAGCTGGAATTCAAGAACGTCTTATTTAAAATATAAAGAAAAGCAACCAACATGAAAAATACAGAGCATAAAACCTCCTCCTGGGTGCCAACCATGTTGTAATGCTATTTTTCATGCACCCTAGGGTGCTCCAGACGATGCCATTTTGGCACAGGAATGTGGTTTCAGGCTGCAGAGGAGGTTCACTTTGCCCATAGTTTGTCATCAGCCACACCATCAGCTTCTGGCACCCTGGACATCCTTGACAGTCTCCAGATGCTGAGACAAATTCAGCAAACTGTTTGACACAAAGAGTTACTATGGCACACAAAACCAGCCAAGGAAATTACAGTATCTTGACCTCTTTTCCCCCCCCTTCTATCTGTTTAAAAAACAGAAGTCAGCATTTTCATAAAGACTTACACACCACAGGAAGGGAAATGCTGAAGTAATTGCAAAGGAGAAGAAGAATTTGAAGAAAAGTATGAACCCCAGGGCACAGCCCTCTGCTACATTTTCCCTAAATGTCAGACTGAATTAGGACCTTTCACCCCTTCTGCCCCAACACCAGCACTTCTGCACAGGCTGTTAAGGGTGACGTGCTCTGTACCACATCCTAACACAACAAGGACAGCAGGCCATGCACACGGCTGCTTGGTTCACACTGTGCGTAGCTCAGACAAGGGAAGGCTTTGGCTATGAAAACGTGACGGTCAGTTTCATTTTCCTTGTCATCAGCACTTGCCATCGTGGAAAGACCTGACACGAGTAATTTCCCCACTGACTATCAAGCTGCTTTTAGCACAGCTAATAATTAAAGCCTCCCTATATTGAAAAGTAATAAGAGACTGCATTATGCCATGGAGGGAAAACCTTTTGAACTGGGCTTTGGAGGAGAACAAAGCACAGACAAATCAGGACGTGTAACCTAACGCACAGCATGAAGCCACAATTGCAGGAGCTGAAAAGCTTGCCTTAAGTGCTCCAATAACAAATATTGCACTGCAGCTTGAAAAAGAATTTTTTAACTGTGCAAACCACCCTCTGTATATTGCGGACCATTAATGGCTCCCCTGCAGTAACTGCATGGAGCCAGTTCTAAGAAAAAGACCTGTGCTCTACAACTGAGACCGAACTGCAGCATCACATTTAGCTTCTTATTTAGAGTCCCCTATCAAAGCCAGTAACACCACGAAGTGCCCTCCATTTTTCAGCTTCACAGTCTACGGTGGAATAAAAACTGTAAATCCAATGAGTCTGTGCTAGTTTTTCAAAAGTAGTTGTACTTGGAAGAAAGAGGAGCTGGCTTTGTCCAGTATTTTGCTGCACGCTGGCTTGTATTTCTTGCTACAAAGAAAAACTCCGTTTGTTCTAGGAAACTACAAAAGCTTAAGATAATAATGGTTCTGAACTGAGAAGCTGATGTTTTCCTCTGAACCACATATGAAACTCATTCCAATGATAACACATCAAGATGAGTTCAGCACAACCAGCTGAAAAAGCTGCCCACAAAACTCAGAGGACATTTTTAAAGCAAGCAGGCATTGCCACGATGAGCTGTCAGCCCCAGGCAGCACACCAAGCAATCCTGAATGACCCACCACTACCCCAGCATCAACCCACTGCACATCCCTCCTTACCCAAATCCCTCTCTTCCGGGACAGAGTCTGGTCTGCCAGCGAGATGCTGAGTGACAAAGCTGTGCCTCAGTGACACATCAGCCTGCAAGTTCCTCTACTTGCAAAACAAAGCCATAGGAGTGACTCAAGCTCAAAAAGCCTGCATAAAAAGAAAGGTTAAAAAGAAGAGTATTTCCTTGTGCATACCTGCTGACCAGATGTCTTCTGCTTTTCTGTGTACCACATCTGGAGAGAGACCTCAAATCATTCTTTCCTTTTTTGTTTTCTTCACCAAAACTCAGATTACTTAAACTCTCTAAATCAGACCAAAAAGGCGAGACACAAAATCCCTTAGGAATTTCAGCTTGTGGAGGCCTTTGAGATCACTTTACATTTTGATAAAAAGTAGGTTTGAATGAAATAGTCACATTTTTAGTGGTTTTCTTTAAGGATCAAAACAAGAAAACACACCCATTTTTAATTTTCCCTCCATGTATTTTACAAAATCAAAATGCATCTTTCAAAAGCCTTACCCCTTTCTTTTTAACTTCAGTGGACTCGAATCCTCTACAGAAAACCCCCTCAGCCAGAAGGCTTGGGAACAGCTCTTCCGAAGGAGCTGACTCCACCGTCTCTGCCACTGTGCCACCCTGCCAGATGAGCAGCTCTGCCTGTCCTGGTCGGCACCTCCCTCTGCTCCCTCAAGTCGAGCTTCTGTGACAATGAACTGCACAGCACCTTCACCTCCTTAACCACAGCAAAGCCCCTTGTCCTCCATGCAACGATTCGCTCCAAAGGAATGGTGAGAGGAACAGAGGAAGCCAGCCAGTTTAGGCAAGGGGCCCCGTATCTAGCCTTTACTGGGCAAACAGTTCTTATTCAGGGCACACCAGCAGCAGCAGGACTCCAGGCTGACTCTCAGCCACGGGAGGATTTGCTTGGCCGGGAGCAATGATTGTTCCTGCTGCTGTGAAAGGAGGCTTGAGCCACCAGCTGTACGCTGGATGGCTCTGCTGCCACCAGTGTTTTCCCGGATGTGCTGGCCAGCCACATGCTGCTGCAGGCAAGCTCCCTGCTACTTCATCTCTGCAAGTTTCTGCAAGCGTGGGCTCTAGTCTGACTTTGTCCCAAAATTTCTCGCTGTGCCAGGGGTGTAGCCTACCTCATCTCCTCGGAAGCGTGTACCAGCAGGGCAGCTGGCCCGCTCCCCGAGAGCTTCAGCAGAACAGATGCCAAATACGTAATTGCTCTGTTTACCTGGCCAAAGAGGCGGCTCAGCCGGAGCACCTGTGTGGGGCTGAAAGACACAGAGCTACGCGCAGTCGCAACAGACTGACGCTGGCAGCACAAATACTGACAACTCGGCCACTTTCAGGAATGCAGAAAGAATCCTGGCCTGAAAGCATCCGCTACCTACTAGGAAAGCAAGTGGCTTTTGGAACTTCGGAAGAATAAACAATTACCTCAATACAGACAGACACCTGAATCACATTATCATGTTTTTTTCTAAGCATGTGGCTGCACTGCAGCTGGAGTGAAAGCTGGTCAAGGCTGGTGAGATCCTGCCGAGGGCATCAGGGTACTGACCCTGGGAGCAGAGCTGGCTCACCTGGCACAGGATGCCACCACTGTAGCCCAAACTCAGCCTGACTTTGCAACTGCCACAGCTTTTCTCCAAAGGTATGGTGCAGAGCTGGAGGAGCCTGCAGGAGAAGTCGGGCGCGGAAAAGATAAGGTGGTCTTTAAACAGGCAAAAGTTTGTGTGCCAACTGTACCTGCACTCTAAGACAGCTACAAAACCACTTTTTCCTTCCTTCAGCTCCAGGTTTTGATATATTAGCACGGCAGTTTGCCAGGTGCTTTAATTAGGGCCATTTCTTCCCAAGAAACGACTGCACAGGGCGAGGCTTTGAAATGCCGGGCAATGAGTAGAGCAGCCTTTGCTTTCCGTAGTCCACCCCCACTAGACAGGACTGCTCGGTAATTGTGGGATATGCATAAAACATCACGAATCTCACCACATCAACACCTGAGGTTATTTAGTATGATGCTTTTAAAACAACTACCACCCGCCCGGGACAGGGCGCTTTTTAACGCACTGGGCATCAGACCGCGCTCACGCCGCGCTCGGGACGTGCGAGCCCCAGCTCTGAGTGTTATCCCCGATCGCTGTAACAAGGGCACAGGGGCCGCCCGAGCGCTCCGTGCGAGCGCGTAACGCCGAGGGGGGAACTGCAGGGAGAAGGGATTCCTGCAGTGCCCCTCGCTGCCGCTCCCGGGGCTGCCGCGGACACGGGAAAGTTTCCCCGTGGAAAGGGCACTTCACAGGGGGAGCAGCAGGGCCACCCTGCAGGGCTGCGGGCCCCCCGTCCCCTCGGTGGGACCCCAGCCCGACTCCGCCGGCGCCCGTGGGAGCAGCGGGAAAGCGCCTTTCCCGGGCAGCAGCGGGTGACAGCGGCCCGGCCGACACAAAGCGCCGCCCTCGGCAGCCGCCC
>VZTA01021754.1:214942-252661 GCA_013398855.1 Mohoua ochrocephala | reverse complement strand
AGCTGGGATCCCACCGCCCCCGGCCGGGGAAACGGGGGAGGCGCGGCCGGGAGCTGGGATCCCACCGCCCCCGGCCGGGGAAGGGGACGGGAGTCACTGCCAGGAGCTGGGGTCCCCCCGCCCCATGTGCGTCCCGCCGGGCCCGCGGGAGGGGTCGTTCGCCTCCTCTGCAGCCCTGCGGGAGATGCGGCGGCCGGAGGGGCGGCGGCCGGAACGCACCGCAGAGTTACGTGAAATAGGTGCCTGGGAGCGGCTGTTGCTGGTTTTGTGTTTCTTTGGCTTTTTTTTTCCTTTCTTTCTCCAGAACAACAAATTGCTGTCAAAACAATTCCAAGTATTTTCACTGTTTCCTACACGTGGTTGTGTATTGCAGGATAATTTGTAGCAAGAAAGCTGTCGCCTCACTTTTGGGCGCCAAATATGCTTAGGTGAATTTTGCTGGAGCCGGAGTCCGGTTTTAATCAACATTATTTAAACATGTAAAAGCAATAAGAAGCAACGGCTTGGGGAAAGGCTAGCACCTCACTCAGGCTCAGCAGTTTAGAAAATAAATGTAAGAAAGTTACCTTCAACGCTGCCAAACCTGGGGCCAAACCTCCACTTCTCTTGGAGACAAGCGACCTCATTCCAAACCAGGCAAGTTTCAAAGGCAGACCAATGCACAAATGAAAGGAGCATAACAGAAAAGGTGGGATTATTGAGCTCTCTGTATTGCCACCCATTGCCGTCCTTAATATCAGAACAAGGAAGTGGCGTGTTGGAATGAAAAATGCAAATATTTGCCTGCCAGGATTAAGGAAATATCTATATGGCTCCAAGAAGACAGCTCAAGGAATATGTTAAGCCAGTGAAAATCAGCATAGACAGGTATGAGTGAGCACAGATCAGAAAGAATAATTCAAACATGGAGCACATCTACTTTGGTATCCATCAGAACCAGGAAAAGAATGTAAATTTTTTTTACTATGATGAACAAAAGGTATTTGATGGCTGTCCCACAAGCCTGGTTCCAGAGAGAACTACAGCTGTAGAAACACAGACTGTCTGTAGTACTTTTGTTTGTTTATTTGTTATTTTGCTCCTTGGCAGGGTTCAGGTTTGCTTGCCAAGTTGAGGAATCAAACACAGCAAAACTTTAGCATCACAGGGAATACATTTCTGCATAAAGAGGAAAATAAAGTATATGGCTGAAAAGGGAAGGGATGATATGCCAGAAGAGGGGGGATGTGATCTTTCCCCTTTACTCAGCACAGGTCAAGCCACACCTGGAGGGCTGAGTCTGGTTCTGCGCTTCCCAGTACAAGAGAGACATGGACATACCGGAAAGACCGCTGAGATTATTTAGAAACTGGAACTCCTATGAGGAGAGACAGAGAGCTGGGACTGCTCAGCCTGGAGAAGAGGAGGCTCAGAGAGATCTTGCCAATTAATAAAAATATCTGAAAAGAGAGGGTACAAGAAGGACAGAGCCGGTCTCTTTTCAGTGGAGTCCAGTGACAGGAACAGAGGCAGGAGAAACAAACTGAAACATAGGAGGTTCCCTCTGAACATCGGGGAAGAAATTTTCACTGTGAGAGTGACTGAACACTGGCAGAGGTTGTCTGTGGAGGCTGTGGACTCTCCACCCTTGAAGGCACTCCATAGCCATCTGGACGTGGTCCTAGGAATCTGGCTGTAGGTGGCCCTGCTTGAACAGAGAGGTTGGACAAGTGACCTCCAGAGGTGCCTGCCAACTTCAACAATGGTGTGATTATGTTGAAAAACCAATCACAGCCCCCTCAATTGAAAAAACCCCACAAAACAACCAAACCCAACCCCAGTACATCCACCCATTTTAATGAGTCTGCCAGCAAAGCTTCCTTATATCATCTAAATAAGTAAGTACTCATTCTGTGCCAGCTGAAGGTAATACAACCCTTTCGGTTTTTTTCTAATCTGCCTTGGGCAGTCTGCCATTCCTTGTAGGCAGCTTCATGAATGTCTTTAATTAACCTCAGCTTGTCTGCAAGGGTTTCAGGGTCTCTCCCATCGCCAGTCCTCCCGGGGAGCTGTATGAGGTGGTTGTCCCTGGCTGCTGAGCCCAGCCGAAGAGCAGCACCTCTGACCAGCACAGCCTGAAATGGCAGGGAGGTGGCTGGGCAGGCATGCAACTACCAGGGCCGCAAACATTCAAAACAGTAAATTCTGGAAATAATTAACAGGCAGTGCCAGCCAACAGGCGCAGCCGTTGTGGCGCTTCCTTTGGAGAGCACGTTAATAGATTTAACAGCAAGTGAATTGCACCATGCGCAGTTTTCCAGTGCTTTTAAAGATGAAATCCCTGAAGCCTAGCCTGCTAGCAATATAATCTCAAAGTAGCAAAGGCATTCTCATAGAGAGTGGGAGAGCCTTCCCCAAACGTGTACGAATGCCAAACACTAAGTACTCGCAGCTTTTGGAAACGCTGTACCAAGAAAAGCCAGGAATTCGGTTTCACAGTTTGCCTCCCCAGGCTCTGCGCACTTTGCAGCAAGTTTGCGCCTTGGGGTCTGATTTAAATTTTTGTTTTGTCTTGCTGTACAACAGAAATAACAATTCTTAATTGTTATTAATTGTCCATTACATAGTATTAGAGCATGCTGGCATTCTAATTAACTTGTAAAATTCAGTCCAGAATACTTAGGCAAGTAGTTTAATAGGATTCACAAAACACACACCACAGACTCAAAAGAAGATCATTCCTTCCATTCCAGTATTAATGCCAGGCTATGACGATTTTCTTCCTAGGCATTTTTTAAAAAAAAGGTAATCTGCCTACTTATTTCTGCTTACAAACCCATCACAAAGTTTAACATTCTGCTGCTAATGTACTTGGCATCAGGTAGAGAAGTGCCATTATCCCCAGCAGGCAAGTCAGGAAACAGAGACCGAGAAACTGAAATTAAATTCACAAAGGAAGCTTGTAGCAAAGCAGGGAATTTGGACTCCCTGTCTCCAGACCAGCATATTAATCACAAAATTAATGTGGTTTTTTTTTCCTCTCATCCCTCCCTTTAAGACTGGAGTAAAATGCAGTTTTAAGTAGGCATGTGCTTCTGATGTTCTGTTTCCAGAGCACTTTACATTTTTCATCACTCTTGAAATGCCAAACTTATTGTACTGCAGCTGTAAGTGGCACTTTGGTGACATGGACTCGGCAGTGCCAGGTTAACAGTTGGACTCTTTGATCTTCGAGGTCTTCTCCAAAGAAGACTTAAATGATTCTGTCACTCTTAAGTGATAGCACAGAGCCTTTAGCTACTTAGAGCTAAATGCATGATCAGCTTTGCTGACAATAAACAAGGCCATTATTGTAGGAAGAAGTGAGAAAGGAAGGATTATTGGGGACAGATGAGAAGGCAGCTGCTTGGTCAAAGGATTTGACTGCCTGTCTCTAACCACAAATATATTTACATCAAATTCTTTTTCTGGAAATGCAAAAGTATTTTACGATTTTGCCAGAGTGGTAGGAAGCGACATGAGTAAGTAACTTCTGACTGTGGTATTTGCTCTAGCTTTTGCTTTCTTCCAGAACTTCATGTAACTACAGCTGGTAGATTCATAGAATGGTTTGGGTCGTAAGGGACCTTAAAGATCACGCAGTTCCAACCCCCCCGCCACAGACAGGGACATCTTGCACTAGACAAGGTCGCTCAGAGCCCCATCCAACCTGGCTTTGAATACTTCCAGGGATGGGGCATCCGCAGCTTCTCTGGGCAACTGTTCCAGGGCCTCACGACCCTCACAGTAAAGAATTTCTTTCTAATATCCCATCTAAGCCTACTCTGACTGTGAGTGTCTGTTAGCAGAGCAGCCCCATGGTTGTTTACCTTAATATAATCAATGGATTTAAATTGTAAACTGTGTCAGTGTTCTTCATGTCTCACCTCCAAAGCTGTGAAGTTAAAGCAACAGTGAAGGAAACTTTGACCATGTAAGTAGGAATAATTTTTGAACACAGGGTGTCCAGCTAAATATTCTTAGCAAAGCTGTTAATGAATTAAGAGGTGAAGAATTGCTTAGATTTCACATTTTTGCTCAACATTAATCACTTATCAATTGAATAAATAAGTTTTGATCACTTTTGCTATCTCTAAAAAACTTGGCTATTATTAAAACCAATATGTAGTATTCTCAGAATACTAGAAGACTTATTTTAGTGATCATTCTGACATCCATATAAAAGGAGTCAGATTTCTGCTTCATGCATTTTAGACACACCTAGTATATTTGGCATCATTGTGTCTTGGAAGAGGGAAGGAGACTCTGCAAAACCAAGGATATAACTTTCATTGATCAATCTCAAACCTCTGCAAAACTGATCAATAAAATTCCATATTTAGCAGCATAAATTTCTGCCTCGTGACAAGATCAGTACTTGGACAGACACAGTAAAGGCTAAAGAAAAACTTATGGCAGCACCACAAAACAGGTACTTTAAGAAATAATGACTCTTGGAGATCATGGTGCTACTCTCACATTTTTAGGAAAAGTGTGTAATTTTTCTATTTCAAGTTTTTGTCACTGCAATTCCCATCTTTCCCAGAATGTTAAAAACCTATCATTAGCTGTTCTGCATTTTCTGCAAATCCTCTTCCTGCAAGATATCCACTATCCCCCACCACTGCAAACAACTGGTTTAACCAGTTTCCAAGAGAAAGGCTGTTGGGTAGTCAGGGCAGGGACAGAGAGCTGCCACATCAAGGACAGGAGCTGTGTCAGGTTTTTATCACCACCATCTGCTTTTCTCCCCACTGTTCCCGAGGCTGTAGCCCTCTGCCCATGGAGCAGAGGGACCACACATCTGTCCCCTTGCAAAGGTGGGCAGCTTCACTTGGACTGCTCCAGCTGCAGGTTTAAGTCAATGCTGTGACTAGATGCGAGAGGAACATTAACTAGTCTGTATAAAAATTTGGCTGCTAAAGCCAAAATGATATGACTGGCCTTCTCCCTTGGCAAGAGTAATGCTGAGCGTCAGCAACTGAACTCCACAAAGGAGAGTAACGACAGTAAAACAGTATTTGGGTAACAGCCTTTTTCTGGAGCTCTGTAATGGCTTCTATGCCTTTTGAGATGCTCTGCATCCTGCAAAGGGCAAGAGAGCCAAGAGCTAATACGCACCTCCCCTCCGGAAACAGTCTGAGTGCTCTCAGAACAAGCTTCAATTTTCAGGCAATGAAACAATAAACCCCACTTAAATCCTACATACATACGTAGCTGCTATCCAATGTCTATCAATTTAAAACACTTTTGAAGGCTACTGTGGGAGGACTGGGACTGTGCCCATGCCCGAAAGAGCACACTGTATTTTACACTGATCACATTTACCTTGGATTCTTAAGAAGCCTTCAGGCATTCANTATTATTATTATTATTATTATGTCCTCCTTAGGCTTGGGCTGAAGGCAGGCTGCTAAAAGATAAAAATTGGTCCTAAGCTTATAAACATTTTGGGCAAGGGTGACATTTTCTGTGAAACATTCTAATAAATGTGGCACTGTAAAGAAAACAAAAAGAACCACAAAGCAAAGTCAGCACAGTGCTNATTTAAAACACTTTTGAAGGCTACTGTGGGAGGACTGGGACTGTGCCCATGCCCGAAAGAGCACACTGTATTTTACACTGATCACATTTACCTTGGATTCTTAAGAAGCCTTCAGGCATTCAAATGACAGGAAAAAAAAAAAAAATTGCTAATACCAAGGCACGGTGAATCGTTGGAGCAGTAACTGATGTGCATTTCGATACTTGTTTCACTATTCTCAGTGTTCACTATTCAATCGAGCCTGAATCCTCAGGAAGGGCCTGAGAAACACAGGACAGGAAGGAAAGGAAGGAAGCTCCTGAATGTAAGATGCATCTTCTCATCCTTTCAAAACCATATAATAAATTTTAATCAATTTCAGTTTAAAAAGTAGTCAGATTATTATTTCCCTTCCCCATAGCATATATACATTTATGTGAAAGTTGTTAGAAGTTGACTGGAAGTATCAGGCTCTCTTTTTTGACTCTTCTACCCATTTATTATGTCTTCTTTTCACAGCTTATAATCCCCTCTCTGACCACGTATTTGTGTAATAAGCATGGTCTAAGAAAAATGGTCGGCAAGAAGATAAACACACCAAACTCTCGCTTAAATCAAACCAAACACCTCTTCGTCTACTGAGTGTGTAATCTTTGCACTAGGACAATTATGCAGATAAAGAAAAATTATCACAGGGTATTAGGGAAGATGTAATTATGTCCATTTCAAAGTTGAGTGCAATTAGAAATGCATGCTGATTTATGAGGTAGTTAGCACCCGAACACAGCACACATCCTGCTAACAAGGCCATTAATAGCTTCTGCATCCCTCCTCTCCTTCATGTCCGATATTGTCAGATTGCTGGTGACAGTCTAGTAACACATTTGAAGTCATTTAAATGAGCTTTTTCTAAAAGATATATTTTTTTCTAAAAAAACCTTATAACAAACCAATTTCTTTTCTGTTCATCCAGAAGAATCCATTGCTGTAGTTGTCTTCCAAAGTAAAGGCTGTGGATACTATACCAGATCCATAAAATCTCTTCAATACAATGGTAGACATTCCTTGTTTTCTACCTTGCACCAGAGTAGCATTTTCTCAGGTAAGAACAGGCATTCAGGGAAAAAAAAAAGGCACTCTGTTGAGTAAAGGTGAATTTTATTGAAGTGATGGCCACATGAAAAGGCCATCAAAGACATTATTTCCAAACAAAATACTTATCTATCCAGACTAGCAATTCTGAAATTACTACAACAAATATATTTTTACCTCTTCATACATTTGGTTTCTCAGCTTGTGAGTGGTGACTGCTATTTGCAAGGCTTCTAAGGGAGATATTTTCACAGTACCAACAATAGCAGAACTAGCAGGTAGTTTAGGAAGTATTGGTGCACTGGGTGAAGCCAAGGCATAAGCCAAATGAAGCACGTATGTTTAAGCTGCCTTCAAAGTCACTTAGTACAAACTAAGGAGAGTTTTTAGGCATTCCTCCACAATTTCACGATATTATCATCTGTTATCACAGCGAAAGGATGGATAGAGATAGACAAAGGAGGATTTAAATTTAGAAAATAATCTAACCCTCTATTCTCACAGTTATACTTTGGGGAAGGAGGGTCATGAAAGAAAAAAAGCAACTTTACTCTCGTGTATCATTTCTAACACGGTTCCTTTTGGCCATCCTGAACCCCAGATGCAACTGGCCACATCTATACAACAGCCTGACAAGCTCTGATCTTCCTGTCTTTCAACTGGAGCACTTTTTCCTTGCACAGATGAGTCTCCCTTCTGGATAAAGGGAACATGAAAGACATATAACCTGTTTCTAAGTCAGCATTAGGTAGCTAAAAATTCAGCCACAGTGCACATGCAGGTCTGGGAACGTTGAATTACTCCCATTTTTGGTTTTTAATTAATATATACTCTGCATAGTGACAGCAGAACCATTATTATTATTATTATTATTATTATTATTATTATTATTATTATTATTATTATTATGTCCTCCTTAGGCTTGGGCTGAAGGCAGGCTGCTAAAAGATAAAAATTGGTCCTAAGCTTATAAACATTTTGGGCAAGGGTGACATTTTCTGTGAAACATTCTAATAAATGTGGCACTGTAAAGAAAACAAAAAGAACCACAAAGCAAAGTCAGCACAGTGCTCTTCCAAAAAAGAGCACCACAGTATATCAAGAAGCAGCAGTACTAGTTAAAACTTTAAACTGCTTTTTGAAAGCAAATCACAGCTACAATGCTGTACATTACAAATGCAAATATATGACATATAAAAAGTTCTCTATGCAAAATAATCCTGTTTCCAGTTCACATTCTTCTATGCCATTTACTGCAAGTGTCTATTAAACTCTGATATATTTGTTTACAGTCAGTTAGTTTATTGCCACATAGATAAGTTCTGGCAATCCTAGCAACAGAAAACAGTTTAGTAACAGTTATTAAAATAGTTTTACATTAATTAAGATCTCAATCTTCCATTGTAAAAAAAAATATATTAATGCAAGTTGTTCACTACATTCATAAGTACGGTACTCAAGTTTTACTAAAAACAGTGAGCATGCAACTCAGACTTGAAAGAAGTCAATAAGCAACTGGTATTTAATACAGCCAGTGATATATGTAACTTGCATACCTTTATTCACAGCTTACAATGTTAATTAATTTACAGTTCTGAAATATGTGCATTTTAAGAGGAACGTGTCTTTAGCAACAGCAGAGACTAAATTGGGTCAGCTGCAAACAGAATGCGAACTAAGACAAAGCCATACCCTTCCATTTATGTGCTTCCATTGTTAAAATCACAGCAGGAGGATGACTAGCACTCAGTTTTATACATACTTCAAATCTCTCCTGCTGCTGTGTTTTGGCATTCTTTTGAGTGACATTAACCAAACCCAGCCGAATAAGACCCAAGATCCAAGATCTGGTCCAAATTGTGAAAGCTGAAGATATGGTAAACCACTCCAGAGGCAAATGCAAGAAAGCCTGAACACAGCCCCCTGTTTGCTACCTACAGACACCTAAAGACTCATCCCTCATACTACTGTTGATCAGTTCCACGTTCTGAAAATCCACAGAGAATGTTTTCCCCAGTAGCACAAACCATAAAGGTTCCAGTTAAAACACATGTTGGAGGGGAAGAAAAAAAAAGTGCCTAAGGTGGTAGAAAGGAATTAAAATACCTAAATAAAGCCCGTTGGCTTTGTTGATTGGGTACTGAAATATATACAACAAGCAAAAAATTAAACCAAAAGCACACTTACTGAACAGTTTATTCTCAACATGTTGCCGTTCTGCTGTTCATATGTTCAGATTAATCTCAGCCTGAAATAAGGCAATATTAAAGGAAAAAGCATCATTTCCTCAGAGCCTGAGCTAAGGTAAATAGGAGAGGAAGAACCCTATTTAGTATTTGTATGTGTACCAGGGAAAGACTATCTGTAAAACAACACAGAGAACATGAAAAGATGAGTGAAAAAGACAGAAAACCTCTGGTTTAAACATAAGCAAGATTAAAACACATGTGGTATGCTTTTTAAAACCTTACAAATAAATTAAGATGGTGAAAGGCATTATGGACTGTAGAGTGGAGGAGACAATTGAAGGTAAAAAAAGGTGCTGTGTTGATAATAGAAGCGGAGATGGTAGGAATTTATTTTTCTAGGAAAAAACCCATAACATTCTGTTGAGTAATGTGGAACAGAGATCATCTCATCTGTGCAAAAGATCTGTGCAAACGATGTGCACACACACAGGTAAGTGAGAGAATGGTATAAGATCTTCAATCATTAGAACATTTAAAAGATGCATCTACTGACAAAAGCTTCATTCTTTTCTCTCAGAAGTTAATGATAGGAGTCTGACCTGTGGGCTCAGATTCTTTGTTTAGTGTCTTCAGTATGACCAAGTCAGTATAAGTAGTCTTGTCATCCCAGTACAGACATCACTACAGTAACAGAACATTTCTTCCTGCTCTTCTCTACAAACTTCCAACCTCAGGCTAAAAAGCCCTAGCATAAGGTTTTTCTCACAAAGCTTCAGCTCACTTAGGACCTCTGAGTCTTGGAGTACTATCCTAAGGCTTCCATAGATGCCATTAATCTCTACTACAGTACCGTGCCCAGATGTGACAAGCACTGTACTTCATACAGATTTTTGCACCCTCTACATTTTGTGAACTGTTGCCTTCATGTTTTGCAAAAAAAAAAAAAAAAATTTAAGAAAGACTACAACCTTAAAGCAGAAAATGCCCTGTTTCTTAATTATCTTACATTTTGTAGCCATCACAAGAGAGGAAATAATTTTAAATTTCTTAAACGTGCAGAGAATAACACTAACCATATAGATTAGCTAGCTGACAGTGATATGTGAACGCAACTGTAAACACTTTAAAATGCTTTAAATCTAAAGTCTAGTTATTCCAGTTAATATATCAGCTCAAACTTTTTAAATGATATCAAAAGAGCTAGGTTTAACAAATTCTGCTTCCAGGCTATTTGCAATTAATTTGTCACTTCACATAGTTCTTATTATCAGCTTTAACATTTACAAGAAAAATTGTTCACTGCTGCCAGAGCATAACATAGGGACTATCTTTCAGAGCTACTGCCGGCTTCTTTCTTAGAAGAGCCTAAAAAGCTGAAAATATCACACAAAAATAAAACCCTGTAGTTCAATGCTACAACACCAACAGATCTTCTACAGTAAGATTTCTTGGTTTTGCAGTTGTGGAATGTTTTTAAAGATTCAGTGTTTCCACTGTTTTATCGAAGTCCTGACCAGCTGTGGAGGTACGAAGCCCACCCAGAGGGCCGTGAGGTACTCTCTTCTTCACCTGAAAGAGGAAGAAAAACACACTTTGTATTATGTTAGACATTTATTATGTTAGACATTGCATCATTTGGCTACACGACCCTGTCCCACTCTTTGCCTTTATCCTTTTTCAAATGCTGTCCTCAAGCTTGCTGAGAAAGGAACTCACTCTTGGGCTGACATAGATATGGACTGTACCACCAAGTCCACTTTACTTTGGGTACTTGCGAAAGTCTGAAAAAGGTAATTTATCACCATTCTCCAGAAAAATCCAATCGGTCTTCATTAGAGGGCCAGAACAGCATCAACATGCTATGGACTTGACTTACATCCTATTTTTCCAAATGCACAGCCTGTCATGGAATGTAATACTTGAACACTTCCCTTTTTAATGTGATTTTGTTCACAAGTTTTAACTTCTTATATGTACACGTTGCTTACTGTTTATATTAATGTTAAAATAAAGTATCTGTCAGTTGCTAATGAAGCACAAGTAGCTACAGTTACTGTTTTTGAGAAATGACAAACAGTACCTTAAAAAGCGTTTTAAGGGAACAAATGCTCAGAGTATTTGAGGCTGAAACAGAACATTATTATACACATAAATCCGGTTTTAATTTCTTGCAAATGCCTAACTCTTTTTATTTCCTTCCCTAGTTCCTTTATTTCTTCAACAAAGAACATATTTTCTTTAAGATATTTTTTAAGGTATTATATTGAAACTAATATCAGATCTGCAGTACTGCCTTGAGAGGACCACTTTAGTTATCTGTTTAGAACGTCTGCAAAGAAAGTAATTCAATTATATTAACCTCTATTTTGACAAAAATTCTTTTTAACTCTACTCAAAACGTGAACACATTAAATTTTTACAACTTACCACTGTCTTCCTAAAATGTGAATGTTTCAGAAGAAATGCTATTTTATCTTAATTTTGTGGTATTTGTTCTGTTTACTGAAAACTGAATAGTAACTTCCCAACAAAGCAAAACCATTTTATGACTAGCTCACTGGCACTATGTTGCAAAGTTTTGGTTTTTTCTCAAATGTCTACACAACAGACAGCACAGAACTGTCCTTTTCCTTTTTCAATTTTCCTTCTTTTTTGTGACAATATTTTGAACATCACCTACCTTGGGCAATTGCAACCAGCTTCCCCTTCTCCTCAGGGCTGAGCTGCAACATGGTGTCTATCACCGGGAGCAGCCGCTCTTTCTCGCTTCCCGATTTCAGAAATATGAACTGCAACAGAACATTCTTCAAGTATTCTAGATTAGCCACAGACTTTTCTCTCTCTTGATTTCTTTCCAATCTTCTTATTTCATTCTTAAGAAGCTGCAGATGAGGGGAAAAAATATGTAATGCTGTTTGTTTCATTTAATGAGTAATTGAACAAAGGTCATTTGAAGAGCTAAAAAATGAATTGCACAGCTTGCTTCAAAAGGGATAATGTGTTTATAGCAACATATTCAGGACAAAAATCCAGTGAAATATGTGATAATGTTGTAAGAAATAACTTATTATTGACTAAAAATAACCTTTTTTGATAAAATTTGTGCAGTATAGAGACACAGTGATAAAAGAGTAGTAACAGTGGAACAGTTAAATAATTCAGAAATCTGATGATATTCATTTAAAAGCATTTTAGAAAAGAAAGCTTAGTACATTTAGAAATGCCTTCAGAAAGCTCACTCATACGTTAGTTCATGTTTCTTCTTTTAACTTAAGACAGCTAAAAAGGGTTACAGGAAGAGAAACCAGATAATGTTTCCCTTGGGATTTACTGCTTTTATCTAAGTGAAAATAATATAGACCCTTTACTAAACATTAAACTTCCAAACTCCTGAGGTTTTTTTGTAGAAGCTTTTACTCCACACTCCTCTCCCCCTCCCCCCACATGCCTACCCAACTACAAACTGTAGTGAAAAAAAACCCCAAAACTGAAGTAGACCCTGGAAGCATTAATTAGACCTGTGGAATAAAAGTCCCTCCAAAATGAAGTTTTATATCATCAAAATTTGATAGACTGGTATTTTCTGAAAGATATTTGGTCTAAGAAACAGGCCATGGAAATTAGAGCTGTCCTCACATCTCTGTGTGTCTGCTAACCTTTATTTGTTCCATTAGGATTGCATTGGTTGCTTCTGATTCACGAAGTAATTCATTCAAGTGATCAGCACTCTTAGTTGTTGTGTTTAGTTTCTGAATCAGTTCATCCTTGGTGAGATCTGCTTGCCACTGAGATGGTTCTGCAATTAATTGGAAAAGAAAACTAAGAGAAGGAAAAAGCACTTGCATCTAATTCATACTTACTTAGCATCAGGACTCGAATAATGTAGTTTCTTATGAACAGAATTCATACAAAATCAGACTGCAGACTTAAGAGGCATCAATACTGCTGGCTGCATGCTTATTTTCTGATCTATTTTTGTTTATACATTAGAAGGAGGCTGGCAAAACAGTTCTAGAGTACACCAAGATACCCGGTTTTAATTTATTCCTTGTTTCCTACCCATAAATGGAGATTTTCAATAGTTATCCACAAAGTGTTCAGTAGACTTTTAAAATGAGATTATATGCTACCACATATTTTACTGGTTTTTTGGGCGACTCCTAAAACATTCTTCTTCATGCTGGATTTCACCTTCCTAGAAGAAACCCTATGAACAGAGTCTTGTTCTAAGAAGCCTCATTAAGATGAACAGAAATTTTATCTTTTCATTAACAAGCTTAAATTAGCACTTAATTGTCTCTAGTAGAGACTCATCCAGAATATAAAAATTTCTGCAACTATTCACTGACTTGCTCAGCCAGTCTTTTCCCTTTAAAAGCTCAGAAATATGATGTCTTTAAATCACTAAAACCTGTAGGAATGTTCTACTGTTAGTCCTTACTCAATGACAAAACTCCTACAAAAGTTCAGCACTTGACTAGACTTGTCAATTGTGTCCTGCACCTACAAGCATGAAAACACAATGCTCTAAAATATTTTGAGGGCACAAACTTCTGCAACCCATGTAGGCAAGCGCTTCTGAAAGCCACGTTCTACCTACCAGGCTTTGCTTCTGATGAGTTCAGAAGTTGCTCCAAGGATTGAACGTAGGTGCTGGCTGAGGAGACAGACTCAGTGTCTGTTGTTTCCATACCTTCTCCCTCTTCCCTGGCGACAGTGTGCACATCGAGGACAGGAAGGTCAGCGTTCCGCCGTTCTCTCAAGTTCTTTGTTGCCGGATTTGAAACAGATGGACCTGAAAGAGACTTACTGATGTTCATATCAGAATGAAATTGGGAGGGCCGTTTCCTAGGTGTGACTGTCTGGGATTGACAGCAGTACATAAAATAGTCTTCGAAATGCAGGGGAAGGTGAAGCAAAAAGAGAAAGCCAGATACACGTGTAACATTTATAACAGCAAAACACAGCCATTCACCTCCAAATTGCCATTCCAATCAAAGTCTGGTTCTAAACCCAAACTTGATTGGCAATTTTTATTTCAGTGACTATTAAACCTTCATGCACATCTCCCGGAAGATATGTTTTAGCTATGGTAAAAAGTAACAAATACTTTTAATGCATAACAGAACTTGCTTTTATTTCCACCAATCCTGTGGGAGGTGTAAATTCTTCTGTTTTATTACTGTGTGCGTGACCCTTCTGCTTCAGTAGTAATGTAGTAACTTCTTAAACTGTTACTGCTGCTTGGCAAATGTCCAACTACATCCTGATTAGTAACTTTACAGATACAAAAATAGCACTTGAGCCTGAAGACAGTAAAATCTTAAATTCAAAGAAGGATCGAACAGCAAGCATACTAATAAATAGCATGTATACAAACAACAAACATTCTTAAAACAGCTTTCAATACACTTTTCTTTAGCTTTACACCTCATACTTGAGGCAGATGTCCAGCATGCTCCAAAAACTGAGACAACCTGATAAGAACACCAAATAATTACAAAGTAATTTCCCTCCATCTGTCTGACAATGCAGATACTGCAGAATGGATATCAGTGATGCAGTTTCTAGAACAGAATAGCTCCAGTTGGAAGTGACCTACAACAAGTATCTAGTCCAACTGCCTGACCACTTCAGGGCTGATCAAACATTAAAACATTATCAAGGGCACTGCCGAAATGCCTCTTAAAACACTGACAGGTTTGGGGCATCAATCAGCTCTTTAAGAAGCCTGTTCCAGAGTTTGACCACCCTTTCAGTAAGAAAATGCTTCCTAATGTGCAGTCTGAACCTCCGCATGGCAGCTCTGAACCAGTCCCCTATGTCCTATCACTGGGTACCAGGGACAAGAGCTCAGCACTTCCCTCTTCACTTCACCTCCTCAGGAATCTCTAAGACAGCGATGAGGCTGCCCTCATCTTGCTTTCCTTCAAACTAGACCAACCCAGAGTCCTCAGCTGCTCCTCATAGGACAGTCCTTCCAGCCCTTCCACCACCTTTGTTGCCCTCCTCTGGATGTATTCAAGGACCTTAGGATTCTGAAGTGACAGGAAATAATAACAAAGACACATTCTTGACTTGGTATCTGTCATGCTGCAGATCTTCCAGAAAAAGTTTCTGGTGATTTTACAGAATCAAACACTGTAAGCATGTTTTAGCTTCAGACTCAGGTACACAAATCTGTAACCAATCCATGAAAAACTGGTATTCTGCCTGGAAGTTACCTCTAGTGCTTGGTTCACTCTTGAGCTGGAAGAGCTGCGTTTCTACTCTGGAGAGTTGCTGCTGAAGTGTCTCTACTGTCTTCCTGTGCTCTTCCTGCAGGTTCCTGACTTGATCTCTGAAATTGTTCCGGAGAGCTTCGTTCTGGGCTGTCAGCTGACTCAGCGCCTGGGCGTGCTCTGTTTTGATGACCATGTTCTCAGACTGTATTGTGCAGAGCCTGAAAACAGTGCATGCACAAACAGTAAGACACAAACAGCAAAACAATGTAATTTTTACATTTCAACATTTTTACAGTTTGAGGCAGTTTTCCATTTTCATGTGTATGATTATCTTAGAATGACCGTGTGGGCAACTTTTTTTCATTTAAAGTCCTCTTTTTACAGGGAAAATCTGAGACTCTAAAGGTTACACTTATTACCTATCATATGAATGCACTGTGCTATATAAACTCGACTTCTATTTCAGAACAAAAAATTCAGACATCTTTGAGAAATAATGAAAAACTTAACAGACAGTGTGGTCTAAACATTCTCAGATTCTAAAACTGCATCATGACTGTTTATAGTGTCATATAGGGCATGTCATTTATAGTCCACTTCCTATAACATCTGTTTACCAAACACTTACGCAGGACTTCTAAAAACACAGGTTTCTAAGAAGGTAAGTTTAATTTTTTTAACCCCCAACTTTCAGTGCAGAAGAGCGTAGCTGTTAGCAAGAAAAATGTCAGTAACTCATCAATTGTCCCTGGTGTGGAGGTACTCCAGAAGCATGACGAAACTGTCACAAGCAATTAAATATATTAAATAATAATATATAATATAGATACGATCTATAATAATAAATGAAGTCACAAGCAATTAAACAAGTGCATTTATGGAAAGACTAAGCCCAGGACTTGCCTTTATAAGTACAGACTTAAACAGAGCCAGAGTAGCAAAGACCAGTGTCTAGGTATAAAGGGAACCTACTGTGAAATGGGTTGTTTCCAGAAAAATGCAGGACACAATTTGGTTGACTACAGCGAATCATTATGTCGCTATCAGGAACAGATAAAACTATACAAAGACAGTGACAAGAAGTCAACAGCTCCTAACACCAATCTGTAATTTCTAATTAATACCTCATGTGAACTTCTTTGTACCCTAAATGGAGAAGAAAAGACGAGGACAGACTCTTTTGGAGGAGTTCAAGTATCAGGTACTCATGTGATTTTTCAAGAAGTGATACCGATTAAATGGATTCCTTTCATTTTGAAAGAAACAGCAAATTAAGACTGTGGCAAGCACAAACTCAAAATACAGTACTTTTCTGTAAGAAAGGCACTTGGTGGACAAGAACTGGGTATTTTGTCAGTGAACTTGTTTGCTTTGCATATAACTCTCTCATTTTTTTTCAACAGGAAACATCCATAAAATCTAGTAGAGCAGTACAACACAAATGTAGTGTTGGGCGTTAGACTTAAAAATAGTCAATGTGCTTTAAAAATGTTAATTTTTAGATATGATAGTTAAGAGGTAGAAAGCTTGCAGAAGTCTTGAATTCCCTGATCAGCTACTATTTCATTGTCATTGTTGAAACTTCTGATGGCCCATGAAAAATAACAAACAATCCTTTTGAAAATTCCTTTAACTTTCTCAAGAACGTGCCCTTTCTTTGTGAAGCACATCTACAGGCTTCTACACGCCAAGATCTTAAAATTCAAACAAAATAAAATATCTGTATCTATTCATCAGCAGACCATACTTTTCACGGAGTTCTGCTTCTTTTGCAACGGTCTCTTGCAGCATCTTATTGTGTCTTTCCAGCAGGGTGTCGTGCTCAGACTGCAACGCCTGGAGCTCAGATGCATTCAGCTGTGCATTATGCTGAGCATCCTGCAGTTTAACTTTAAGTTGATCTATCACCGTTTCCAACTGTTCCCTGCACGTGGAAGAAAAAGGAATATGCAACATGCATTTAAAATAATTAATTACTTCAGAACCTATAGGATATCCACAACATTTTTGATCACTGAACCAAATCGCATATTTATTAATTAAATCAACACAGCACTAAGACCAAAATAATCTTAGAATGTGGCTACAGCAGAAACAATCAGATCCTGTTTCAATATAGATACAAAGAGGTTTGCCACATCCCATCTGAACTGCTGGGAATGCAACTATTGCGGTAGAAAGCATGACTGATAGCACTTTCTACTTCAAGGAGGGACAAGAAAGAAGGAAAATGGTATATGGGATTCAGAAGGGAGAAAAAATTTCTTCTTAAAAGTGGTGAGGTTTTTTTGGGTTTGTTTAGTAAATGCACATCAGTTCAATAAGACCAAATACAGGGGACAAATGGTTAGAGTAGATTTTGAGCAAAGAACTAGAGAGCAACATCAAGTCTATAACAGATAAACATAGTTGGTCAGAAACAAATCAAAATTAGATATACCAGGAAGAAAAAATCTAAAGTCACACACATTCTATTTCTACTGATTTCTGTATTTATATATGCAGACACCTCCATTATCTCATGAGCTGTATATTTCAATAATCCTTAGGGTTGATACTTGTAAATAATTTCTTTGGAAACCATTTGTCATCTGTTTATTGCTTATCCAAATTGTTTCCAAGATAGGTCTCTCTCACAAAAAAACCCCCAAAACAATACCAGAACTTCTTAAAATTCTGCAAAAAGGAGAGACAAAGAAATGCAACTCTTGCAGTTTTGTTGCTTCAAAGGCAAGAATGTTTCAAAAAACCCCAAACCAACCCTAAACCCACGTCCTCTAACAAAGCACAACTCGCCCTCTGGTGGATTTCTGGCGGCAATAGTCGGTACCGACTGAAGGTCTGCGTCAGTAATGAATCCTGGCACTACACACACAAACGCCCAGTCTGCCACCAAGGGCAGCCATCAACGGCTTATAAAAATAACTTGCAGAAACTGGTTGACTTTTGCAGTGAGTTGAAAGATTTTCTGAAGCGAATCTGAATTCGCCTGGCTTATGACTGTACTTAAAGGATTTTCAGGGAATTTTTGGTAGTGTAACTTTTTTCTTCCAAGTCTTTCCTCATAGGATACAACACACAGGATTTCATAAATCTGCTGGAACTGATGACTGAATTGGCATCCAGAGCTTTACCTACACTAAACCACTAATTCCTGAAAAAGTTCAAAGTGAGCTCAGCTGAATTGAACCAATCTGCTCTTTTCTTCTTAGTTGCAAATGGCACTTGGCTACTTCACATCAGAGAAAACAACATGTCAAGTCTACACAGAATGTGCTGGCTAATTTCTGCTCATGAGAGTCATAAAAAACTTCCTAAGACTTTAGTTCTCCTTCTGACTGTAACAACAGGTAATCTACACAAAAACAATGGTTGGAAAGCCAAATCCAGCTAGAACGAATATAGCACCGTGACAGTAGAAACTGGTATTTCTTCTGTTCAGCTAGGCAGGGCCACAGTCAGATTACAGATCAAGTAAAAATGTTAGTTTTACCTTTCTTGTTTGGCTCCTTCAGATTCTGTCCGAGCAGCAGATTTATTCTTTTGCTGTTTCAGAACATTATGAACACGGACTTTGTAGCTCTCAAATTCAGATGTAACAGATGCTTGTTCAGCCTATCACACAGAAAACAAACCCGTAAGTTATACGATTGACTATTGCTCCCTTATTTCTCTATAATGAAAGGCATCTCACACTGAAAAAAATGAAAACCACCTGCTGCATTTCCTTCTTTTAAACAGATAATTAAAACAGTGACCACCATAACAGATAATGTTTCTTTAGATTTTAACTGAGTAGCAAAATATGTGAAACTTGAGACACTGATTTTCAACATTCCGGTGTTAAAGAAAAGAAATACTCGAAAATTCAAAAAATGCATTCAACTGAGAGATTCACAAGCCAGGGGCTCTATCAACAGCTTTAAATGAAGGCAAAGGTGACAGAAAATACAAAAAGAGGTATAATTCTGTTTCTCTCCAATACTACAAAGGTGACAAAAATTCTAATGTGCCATAAAGTTATGCGTAACTCTGAGGAGTTAAGTCAGTCTTGCAGTGGTATTACACAGCACAAGATATAATATTCTAGTTCACTGGAAAGGTGTTTGGTCTGTCTTTTCTTCTAAATGCAGCTGTTATGTGAGTTTCTGTGGACATACAGAAAATTGCCTCAGATCATAGAAGCTTCATCCCCGACTGTACACTATACAGCAAAGATTACTGCCATCCTTCTAGTACTCATGCTGCATATTCCTCTAAAAAACCCAAAACACTGATGCAGGTTTTCTTTCTTGGATCTTAGGACAAGCTCAGGGATTCATTAGCCACTCCCATTTACAGATAACTAAAATGCTCTCATCTCCAAGAGGAGGATTTTGGAAACTTTCCCTTCAGCTGAACTGGTGAAGCGAAATTCTACAGAACTGACTCTGATTAGCCACTGCTCCAGATTTTCAGAGTCTGTACATTTGTGGTCACTTTCTTTAAACTAACCCTTTGCTTTTCATCCTGTCAAACTATGTGAGCTAGAATATTCCTAAGTCCTCAGGTACACAGCCTTAAATGTCAGCATGACTTTGTTTTCTACTGTCTGCTTTGGTGTCCACCTTTCCTTTAGAGGGAATTTTCCTTTGCTAATAACCTTGTAATAATATCTATTTTCCAGATGTAGGGCACCTAAATAGGAAAGCTAATATTCCAAGAGGTTCAAGCCATGCCAATATGGAAGATCTACACCCTTGCTGATTGCACAGCATCACAGAGAAAGCCACCACAGACAGGTACTGGAAGCACCCAGGTATGAAGAAAGTATTTGTAAAACCATGATCCATGTGTACCAGCACAACTAAGGCAAACCTCCTGTAGAAGCAACCACAAAGTTTGTCCATTTCAGTTCACTTTTTTAAAATGTAGAAGTTTTTTTGAGAGGCTGCATTCAGCTGTTACTTACCTGCAAGGATGCACACCTACCATACACCAGTGGCCACAGAGTAATGCAGTAATCTCCATAAAGGTGGTTTGACCATAACAGTCCTACTATATTCTGAATCTATTTGTCTCCAGTGCAAACACCGCATTCCAGGACCATCAAACAGTGTTACATGAGCAAAAAATCCAAGAAATCATACTAAACTTCAGCAATAGTGTCAGTTTTGCACGTAGTTCAGCTGCCAATTAAGAAGCTGCTCATATTTCAGCATATGAAAAGGTGCTTGCAAATATATTTCTCACAGCTTTTTTTCTTTAAAGTGGTACCTGTGTTAATTGGTTTTATATGAAGGAAGTTACATTCCTTTTTTTCGTTTATGCTCTTTTCTTTAAAGACTTTTCTTTTCCCTGAGTGTGTACTTACTGATCATGTTAAATAAACCCTGGCTCCCCACTACCACAATTTTTTCTCTACTGGAAATAGAAGTATGCAAATCCAGGTGTGTCACCCCAAGTGATACATGTCAACCAGGACAGTCTGGCTTGTCCTTCATACCACCACTCAATTACTGGGGTAATTCTTAATTCTTGACAGACAAAAAGAGAAGCGTGAAAAATTTGCAAAATATTTTTGAAGAAGCAGAGAGTGCAGTAAATCTCCCTTTGTAAGTCTCTACGATTACGTCCTCCACTGGCATACCTGGGCTGCTCTGCACTCTTCTTGCAGGGCTGCAATTTTTTGCTGGCAAGCACTCATCGTACGCTGGTGCTGCTCTGAAGACGTTCGCAGTTGTTCCTGAACTTTATGCTTTTCTGATGTCAGTACAGCCACTTGAATCTGAAAAAGTCAATTGAAAACTTCACAATCACAAAACCTTTTCTTCCTTCTCCAAGGGAACGTGCCACCTAGGACTCTACTACAGTAATTCCTGCACAGAACTGGTGAATACCAAATTAAAATCCAATAAAAACAGAGTAAAAAAAATATACATGGGTTACCATGTATTAATTTTTAAAAAGTGATGTTGTTTAAAGAAAGAATTGAAGATAAAATTACAGTGCTAGTGTGTCAGCATTTGAGAAAGCTAACCCCTCCCCCTTCCTTGCTTCTGGCATTCCATTCCATTCCAATCCATTTCTATTCCATACCCAGATGGACAACACTTAAGACTTTTGCTGACAATGTTGTGCTCTTCTGTTTTAAAATTGAGCAACTTCCATTTTTAAAGAATCATTTAAAAATATATTCTAGTTACAAGCTTCAAACTCCACAGTCCTCTCCTTTGGTGGAAAGAGGAAAAAGGGTAAATCTGCTTTAAAAAAATCTCAGGAAAAATATTTGGGGAAAGCAGCAAACTGAAAAAACTCATTTAAGGAAAAGAACCAGTAACCTAGGAGTAAAAATAGCACCTCTTTATTCTTCAGCCTATATTCCATGTGCCCAGTATAAATCACACCCTTAGTACTTAAATGAGAAAACTTGTACTAACAAAAAAGTGAAGTTTCTTGCCTTATAGGCTTCCACTTGCTGTTGACTGGCTTCCAGTTCCCCTTTCAATGATTCCTGCAACATTAGATGGTCATTTTCCTGCAAGATAAAATTACCTGGATATTAAAAAAAGCCCCAAACCTCAGCAACCTAAAAATTCAGCTACCAGCTGTTTTTTAAAATTTAGATTAAAAACAGAATACACAGTCATTAGCATATGGACTTACAGCTTGTTTTGAATCAGCCAGTTCTTTTTTGGTTTTCACCAGGAGTTGTTTTATCTTGGCATTTCTTTCCTCATCCTGTTGCATAGTTGACTGAAGTGCCTCTAATGCAGAAAACAACAATTATATGCAAAGGAAACGTCCCCTCTTACATTTCCTTAAAAATGCTGGAAAATATTTAAACAAATTCTAACAGATTCCTTAAGAGCTGCAAACAAGTAGCTTACAGTAACTTTAGTTTCCTTTTTCTGAATTATCACAAAGGTCTTCAAATAAGTGAAACGGTTTTAAGATTTACACTTATAGGATAGGAAGAAATGGAATTTTAAACCACGTGGTCATCAACAAAGTTTTATGAGTGTGGTATATCAGAATGAAACCCTTGTCAGTCACCAATATTTAGAACTTATGAATAACTTAATCAGGTAAGAAACACAGTATGACAGGCAGGCAAATTGGCTTTTAAGCGCTGAATTCTGGATTAAGTGATTGATAACCTAGTAAAGGTTACTCTAAGACAAAACTGCTTTCCTGCTGCAACTGTTTAGTATTCCCTGCAAAGCTTACTCTCAGTCGCTGATTTAAGAAGTTGTTTCTGAATTGTATTTTTTGTATTTTTTACCATGGCTAACTGTACCATAGTGACTCTTGCTTTTTAGAGTTTACTCACTTATTTCTTCCTGTAGGGTCTCTTGTTTTTGTTTCTGAATCCCTGTTTCTTGCTCAAGATCTTCTATTCTGCTGTCTTTATCAGTAATCTTCTGATTAAGTTCTTTTACTAGCCTTTCGTAATCAGCTATTTCCATATCCATCAGTGTACTCTTCTGAGCATCCTGCAAGGTACACAAAATGAAGTTAAGAGCTTACAATTTGCCTTGGCTGCTAAGACTTTTGTAATTCTCTAAAAAACTATATTGCCCATCAGACAAAAATTTTGTCTCTATCCATATCCAGAAACATCAACCATCCATTGGGTTTCCGTATCCTCAGTAAATAATCTGTTTTCAAACAAGAACCAAAAGCTTTGAAAAACCTGTTGCTAGTTTTATCAGCAGGTATTTTTTATGTATTAGTTTCTGTCATTTTCAGTCCTTACAACCAAGGCAATTTCTTGACAGTGCACTATACACATACTCCAGACATCTGAATTCCATTCCTATTTCTACTCAGGAAAGGCCACATAACCCAAGCTAAACAAACAAACAAAAAATAAAAACAAAACCAACCCCAAAAGTACATTTCAGCTCTCCAAGCACACGACCAGGGGTAAAAGCCCTCACATTTTCCCTTTTGCAAACCTCCAGCTTTAAAATCCTCAGACCAGAAAGGGAGGCATTGGACAAAGCCAGATGGGCCAAAATCTTTGGTAGTCCATTAAGCACTAACATGGACAGCAACCCTACCTTTCTGGCCAGCTCTAGTTCTTGCATAGTTTTCTGCAGGTGTTTCTTTTCCTTCTGAAGTTGCATCTGAAGCTCCTCCATTTCTCGGAGAGCACCACTATGTTCCTGAAATTTAAATAGTTGTCAATTATGCAGTCCAATTTCAAAATAGATGTCAGCATCTTTTTGTACTTAGACACACACACACACACACACACACACACACACACACACACACTTGGGTTGTACAAAGATAGATGATTCCTTTTTTAGGAAATCACTGTGAACCGGAGAAAAAGCAACAATCCTATGAAGAGGTTTTCACACTCTGTAACTACCCCCAACCTACTTGAATTGACAGCCTTGCAAAGTTCTTTCAATGAACAGACCAAGTTTTCAAAAAATACAGTCAAGTAACAAGGAGAGAAAGTATGGAACCTGATCTACAAAAACACAGCTTACAAAGGTCTAACAGAAATCACGTCCAGTGAAAGCAATGGCTTCAACCCATTCACCATCTCTACAAAGCACTACCTTTGTTTTCTGCTCTTTTAGAAGCTTTTCAGCTTCTAGTTCTTTGTCAACCTTTGCCTTGGCTCTTTGTATCTCCAGTATCTGAGTTTCCAGCAGCTTAGCATTATTTTGCAGTGTTTCAACACGAGCCAGGAGGTCTTCATTCGCAGAGCGTAACTGATCATGCTGAAATTAGCACAGTGGAATGATAAAAACATAAGATGAATTTATGTGCAATGTTAACAGATAAAATATTTTCTATACTTAAAAAAAAACCCCAACACTGATTTCTATCCAAATCCCTTACAAATAACACTCATACGGATGAGTCTTGTCCAGCTTAATTCTTTTAAATCAGACTAATAAACAGGCAAAATTAAAGTCATTAGCACATTTTGGTTATTTTGTTCAGTTAATTTGCCCAGCTTTCTGTAAGATGGCAAGAATTAAAAGAAATCTGGAAAAAACCCTCAAAATTTATGTTTTCTGCAAGAATCACCTTCCCCTTGCAACAATACAGTATTTCAATACTTATTGCCACACTTCAAATACAGGTGCTGTATTTATAAACAAATGATCATACTACAAACGCCTAAAAAAGGCTGAACTGCAAGCTTTGACTGAACCACCAAGTCTTCCATCAGTACATAGTTAAGAACTCTACTGCATCTGGCATACTTTTGCAATGACTTTAACAGATTACATTTTGACATCTTCATTGATGTATCTTAGTCTTTGTTTTGCCTATTGAGAATGAAGTGTAAGACGTCAACTCTGTATAAGTGTTTTATTTACAAATTCTTTATAACAAACTTGAAAAATGCAATGCCTGCATAATCAGCAGAATATATACTATTATTCCTTATTTTTTCCTATGCTATTCACGACTGGTTTGTAGTGGCCTAGGTAGATCTTCAGTGTATGAGGCCTGGGAGTTTAAATCCTAAATACCAAAGCCATTGCAGCTAGCTTTGCAAAAATGCGTCTCACAGCTCCTTAATTACCATCTTAGACTCCTCTGAATGCCACTATAGTACTCTACAATGCATCTTAAAGTCTCATCCTTCTGAAAAATGCAAAATTGATAATTCATTTAGTATATTTAAACACTCTGTTGATTGAACAAAAAAATTAAAAAACCCCAAACACACGTTTTGTTGAAATAGAGAAAAAAAAATCTCAAATGGTTAAGGTTACCGCACTTCACGAGAAGTGTAGGTGTGCAGTCAGAGAAACAGTACAAGTTTGATACTTGCAGCAGAGCTGTAGGTCCAAAATCAAGCCAGAGATGATCTGCTCTTTTCTGTGAGTTGACCTGGGATAAACTAAACTCTTTCTATTGAAAAAGCCAGACATTCCAGATATATTTATCTTTGTCACGGCCCAGGTAAGATATCAGATGTTGAAAAGGAACAAACAATCCACTCTGAATTTCAAGTCAGTATTCAAAACACACTTAGGTTATGAAACTATAGTAACAATCACATGATTAAAACTTGCACCCAACAGGAAGAATTAATATTTATGGTACTTATCAACAGATCAGAGCCACATACAGAACTGACCTGCTCGAATGACACCTGTAGCTGTCTTGTGAGGTCCTCTATCTGACGTTCAAGATTATTTGCTCTGCCTTTTTCAGAATCCAGCTGTTCTCCTTGCTTGTCGTATTCCATCAAAAGATTCTTAAAACATACAAACACAAAGGGATAATTTTTAACAATATGTATTGCATAAGCCCATTCAACACTTCTGAGGCATGCTTATCTTCCTAATATTTCAGTATATGAGTTGTCTGATATCAGAAATATCAGAATGAAATTAAAGCTATCATTCCATTACAGGGTCTGGGAGAAACCCCTTTCAGTTCATGAAATTCTAGAATAATTCAGGTTGGAAGACAGCTCAGCAGGTGTCACCCTCCCGCTTAAAGCAGGGTCAGCAACGAGATGAGACCAGGTGGCTCAGAGCTTTGTCCAATCAGGCCTTTCCAAGGACCTGCCTCCAAGAGTGGAGATGGCTATTCCACTGGGCAACATATCCCAAAGCTCTACCATTCCCATAGCATAAAAGTGTTTATCCACGTATCCAGCTGGAATCTCTCACTTCAATTGATGACTACTGTCTTATCTCGCACCACCATTAATAATCTGACTCTCCTCCCTTCATAATGTCTTTGTAGGCACTGGAAGACTCCTATTGGGTTCCTTTGAAGTTTTCTCCAGGCTGAGCAACTTCTCACCACTTATTTCAGTCCCTTGACCAATCTAGTCATCCTTCCACTGAAATCACTTCAAGTTACCAATGACTTTCTTATGTTTGGGGGGAGAAGGAGGGACAAGACTGGATATAATACTAAATGATGTCACAGAATCATTTGGATGGGAAACGACCTTTAAGATCATTGAGTCCAACTGTAAATCCAGCACTGCCAAATCCACCACTAACACACATCCTTAAGTGTCGTGTTTACTTTATATACTTATATATAAAGTGCTTGCTGTGTTTACTTATTATACTTTTAATACCACCAGGGATGGTGACTCCATTGCTTCCCCGTTCTAATGCCTGAGCACACTTCTCGTGAAGAAATTGCTCCCAATATCCAATCTACACCTGTCTTGGTGGAACTTAAGGCCATTTCCCTCTGTCCTATCTTGTTGCTTGAGAGAAAAGATTGATCCCCACCTGACTGCACCCTCCTTTCAGGTCATTGTAGAGAGTGATAAAGCCTCCCCTGAGCCTGCTTTTCTCCAGACTATACAACCCCAGTTCTCTCAGCTTCTCTTCGTAAGTCTTACAGGAAACAGCTTTCTCTTGGGGAAGCAATGGTGACTTGTCACCTGCCTCTGCTTCATGTGCCCAGAGATGTGCTCCAAGAAGAATTCCTCCCAGGGAATTACAAGTTTTGTATTCATCATTTAACGATTTTTGAACTGATCTTCAATTTTATGTACTTTGAATTCACAGGGATTTATGTTTTGCCTCAGCAACACATTGCTTGGTATGTATGAAACTAGATTCAAAAGGTTTAAAAATAGCATTCCAGTAGAAAGGAAGTGCCTCATTTTCTTCTGACAGCAACTGCACAGTTCCCTTAAGAGAACCCTTCATTTCTTGATTCTGGTATTCAACTGCACAGACACAATTTCTTTTGCCAAACATAGCTGTGCAAGCAAATAGCAATGTATATCCAGGCTAGGCTTCACACCCAAAGTATTTTCTGACATTTTACTGTCTTTTGTGAATGCAGCACTATTCTCACCTTATAGCTTTCAGCTCCTTGAATTACATCTTTCATTGAAGCAGACAACTGATCTTTTTCTGATCGAACCAACTCCAACTCTTCCTTCAGAGTCTGCATCTTAATAAAAAGAAGTGTGTGTTATTAAAACAAAACCCCCCATGCAGAATCTTCTTCATATTAGAAAGTAGTCAGGGTACCTCTTTTCGGCTGGCATCTAATTCTTTCTTTGCTTTCACAGCAACCACTTTAATTTTATTTAGCTTCTCTCCTTTTTCAGCAGATTCTTTTTCGAGCATCCCTAAAATAAATACATCAGAAAATCAAAAATTACCCCTTTCCATTTCTTCCCAAGAAGTGAAATGAAATGAAATTCAATTAGAACACAAACATCAGTATGACTTTAAAACCACACAAAATATAAAGCAGGGGGAGATGTTCAAGTGTTTCATTCAGTTAAGCATTTAATTTGAAGCTAAAACATCCAGACATACAGAGAGCTTAGGGGTAATCTTTCCCTGGACACTCTTTCCCCATTTCAGAAGCTTCCATCACAGTTAAGAGCCATATTCCAGAGTCTACTTCTACATAAATTTAACAACTCAGAAGCATTTTCCTGCTACTATGTTGGGATAATTGCAATAAAGCAACAGTAGTTTTGGCAGTGTTGCTTCCCTTTCCTTCTGGTAGCCTCAGGGATTCTTACTGACAAATGTCCCACATTTAAAAAATAAAGATTAAATCCACTACACTGTTTATAGACAGATGTACAGAAGAAGAAAAAGCCTTAAAAAGTATCAAATCACATCCAACTTAAAATTGCTAACGACATTTTAAATCCCCAATGGAAGCAATATTGTAGGAAGCTGCATTAATATCTACTTCCCCATCTTCCTTGACTTGTGGAAATACAGGACAATTATGCAAAGAAAGAAAAAGTAACAATCCAAAGAAGCCAAACCATTTTTATAAAAGAAAAAAGTGAGAAAGATACCAATTTTTTCCTGAAGCTCTGCTACTGAGGACTGTTGATCAGTTTTCTCAGTCATTGTCGCCATTGAATTCTGTATTATAAACAAAGATATAAGACGTATTACAAAAATTTCTTTGTGGTACCTGCATTTTCCCTAACAAGCCACCAGAAGTTTCAGCTACAGCTAAAACTGTCTACGTTCTTACTACCAAGAACCTATGAGCAACTTTGTATCAGCTTGGTGAAAGTAGTCATGTTGAAAGCAGAACATCCCAACCTTTTAAGAGCTGCTTTCCATCCTGTCCAAGGACAAAAAAGGGGAGACACCCTCATTCTGCAGCTGTCAGCTTTACATAACCAGCAATTCCCAAGACCTGAAGTTAATGCAGATCAAACAGTTTTGTTTGAGATGGAACCAGAGAAAGTTAGAGGTGAAAGGTTATGAGGTCAGTTGGTCCATCTACTCAATTGACTGCTTCAAGGGATATTGACAGGAGGAAAGGTTCAAGTACAAGCAACTTTTGTCAAAAAAGCATTATGATTGGTTTCGTTTCTTTTTTTTTTTTTTCCTGGGGGAAAGAAGGGAATTCTGAGGTGCTAAAAAACTCAGAAATACGTGCTTTCTAGAAGGGAAACTCACTTTCAGGCCAAGGGAAAAAAAAAAGAAAAAAAAAATGAAAAGAGAGAATTGAAAGTATTTTTTGAACCTTAATTCTGAAGACTTTAGAGGTTTAGTCTTTATACTTCAATAACAAAATATAACCTTTAGAGAACTCAGTTCGTCTTTCACATTTCTAAGCTCAGTTTCCTTTTGTTCCAGAATGAAATTTAAGTCGTCTTGTTTTTCAGATCCTTTTTGCTGTTCTTGTATTTGATGTTCATAAAGAACAAGTTTTTGACTGATCTCTTCAATGTTAGCTAAAAGATCTTGATTTTCAATCCTTGTTTTTTCACTGACGTTCCTCAGCTCCTGGATATCATGTTGAAGCGCTTCTTTTTCGGACAACACTCCTTCCAGTTCTTCTCTCAAGAGATTCTTTTCCTTTTCAAAATCCTGAATCAGGGATCTATGTTCGCTATGTTGAGCTGCATTCTCTTCCTCTAATCTCTCAACTTCCCGCTGCAAATGAATTACTTCCTCCTCCTTTTGTAGAGCAAGGCACTGTTTTTCTTTAATTTCTGACAAGCATTCATTTGCCATTTTTAACAAGTTAAGAGAGTCATGTTCTTCATTAGAATCTGAAATGCTGGACCCCACTTGCTCAAGTAGGTGGCACAGCTGAGTTCTTACAAGGGACGTATGCGCTTGTTCATTTTCAAGTAATGTTGCTATATGGTCTTTTTCCGCAGTCATCATTTGTAGCTTCTTTTCTAAGTTTTCAGACTGCTCTTTCAATACTAAGCAACCATCTTTTTCCGATGTAGTCTTTTCCAGCTCTTCACTTAATTCACCTTTTTCCTGAATGAGTTTCTTATTTTCCTCACGAAGAGTGTATACTTCAGATGACAGCTGCTCTTTATCACGCACAAGACATTCAATCTGTTTTTCTAGTTGCTCCAGCATTTGAACATTTTCACCCTTGGAAGTTAAAGCTTCGTTCAGTTTCTCTGTTAATTCCTCTACCTTTTTCTTCAGGTCATTATTGTATTGGTTAGCAACGTCTACTTCTTGCTGAAGTTCCTGAATTTTAACTTGTTCTTGCTTGCACCTTTCCTGAAGGGTTTCTCTCTCCTCACCCAAGCATTTTACATCATTTAAAATATCCCTGTTTTGATCAGTAAGAGCAACGATCTTCTCTTCCAGTTCTCTTACAGCAATCTCTTTTTGGTCAATGGAACTTGTCAGTGCGTTATTGTCCTCCTGAAGACTAACAATTTTAGATTTAAGTTCTTCTACCTCTAACTGCTTAGATGACAATTTTTCTACTTCTCCCTGGAGGCAATTTATAGTTTCGAGAAGACCATCCTTTTCACTGAAAGCAGCCCGGAGTTTCTGCTGCAGTTGACTGACATCAGAAGCTTGCTGTTGTTTCATCGATTCAAACTCCTGGCTGATCTTTCCAGCAGATTCACCCAGCTCAGCCTGTAGAGTTTCCATTGTTTCTCTCAGGCTGTTGTAATTGGACACTGCTTCTTCTCTCTCCTGAGTTAGCTTTTCAAGTTGTTCTCTAAGTTCCTGCCTCTCAAAAACTAATGCCATCTTTTCTTTTTCAGAATCAGATAATAAAGTTTCATTTAGTTCAGAAATTTCTCTCTTATGTTGATCTTTTAGAGCCTGAATCTCCAATTTGTGCTCTTCTGCAGCAGTTTCATAGTGCTGTCCTGCTGCTTGAAGCTCCAATTTTAGTTTCTCAATGACACAACAGTAATCTTCTTTAGTGAGCTGCAATTCATTTATCTTAAAGTCCAAGTCTTCCCGCTCATGAAAGTACTCCTCCTTCATACGATGGATTTCCTCTTCCAGTTTTATCTTGACATTGCTCATGTAAGTTAACTCATCCTTTAATATACTGTGTTGGGACTGGAGTTCTTCTAAACTATGTTCCAGGTACCTAACCTTTTCTTCCATTTTTGCTTCTACACAAGGTTCTTCTTGTGTATCTGCAACATCTATCTTGTTCTCTAAATTTTTATTTAAGACTTCTCTCAGCTGCTCCAAGTCACGCTCACGCTGGTCAGTGTGAGCTCGCATTTCGTCTTTGGCATTTTTCTCTGCCAAATTGTGCTGTAACTGATTTATTTGATTTTGCTTTTCTTCGTTTTCTTTAGATGATATTTCAATCCGATGCATCAATTCTGACACCTCTTCCTGATGGGCAATTTTTATTTTTTTAAGCTCTTCATTCAGTTTTTCTATTTCATTATGGTAACACTGAGAGTTGCTTTCAATAGTTTCTTGCAGATTTGTCACTTCTTTGTTTTTGTCTTCATTCACAGTTTCCAACTGCTTGTTCAGACATAAAATTTGCTCCTCATAAGTAGATTTAATTCTTTGGACATCGTCTTGTAATCTTTTAACTTCTTTTTGACTATCACTGTGACATTCAACCTGTTCCACCAGCTCCATTTGTTTCTTCACTTGTTCATCCAATTCCATCTTCAGCTTTTTTAAATCCTCATTGTGCTTGCATTGTGCATTTGCTAATTCACTCTTCAGAGCTTTTATTTCTTCCAGAGAGTCAATACTTGATTGTTCCAGTTGCTTCTGCAATTCTTCTGTTTTAGCCACTGCAGCCTAAACAAACAAGCACATTATTAAATACTGGCAGTGTAGCACATAGAATTTCCAAGCGAACTGTTTACAACAATGAATTAGAAAATGTAACAGTCCTTAGTTTTAAAAACTGCTATAGCTTTTAAATATCTAACTGTATTAGAACAACTCAATTCAGATGACAATGCACAGAGTACAAGAACATTTGCAAAATGAGAAAGAAAAATTAAGTCCTAAATCATGTTTACCAGCATAATTTCACAAAATGGTCATGACAGACTTCAGCTTTAGCAACTATTCTGATAACGTATTAGAGAACAGACTAGTTTTAGTGCATCAAATTCAGGTATCTGGAATATAACAATGCCCATCAATTGCAAGTAATTCAGTCTTCACTTTATTATTAATTGAGATTATTGATATAATATAGGTGCCTTGGCTGACAGGCTCCTTCTTATGAATATCTAAAGGTAAATCTCGTATCTCCCATGGAAAGACAGAGCTGACGGATTGAAGCCTACGTAGGCCTTTAATGTACAGACTGAATTCTTCCGGCAGCTGTGGATCTAGATAGTGTATGTAAGAATTTTATATTTATTACTATGAACTAGGGAGTACAGAGAAAATATGCTTTAACATGTAAAGCCTTAAGATTTTTTTAGACTTTTTAAAAGGTAGAACACAGGTAAGTGAAGAAAAATATTAAAATTAGATACACAACAAGTAAACCTAGAAAATAAATATAATTCTGAAATACTTCAGTAATGTTCTGTGGCTCGTTTCAGTACCTCTGTTTCTTGCTTTATTTGAATATTTTCTTTTTTCAGAGCTATGCACTGCTGCTGACTTTCAGCTTTTTCCAGAAGCACAACATCCAGCCTTTCTGTGAGAGCCTAATAGTAAATGAGAAAGATCATTGAAAGAAAGGTCTCTTAACAATGGAAACAATGATTTCTGCAAAATGCAGGAACTCACATATTGATTATGACCCTTTTTGTCAAATAAACACATCAGTCTGGTTTTAAAAACTGCTTTCAGCCCACATAAAACTGATATGAAATAAGTAGACTAAAAAAATGATGTTGGGTTATTTTAAAAATTGTACCTGTTATCAGCTAATTTTTATTACCAGGTGGCAGTGGTGAAGTTCTCCTTCTGTAGAAAAGAAATCTCCATCCAAGTTATTCAAAACAATTCTACAGTTGAGAAATTCCTCCTCACTACCAATTTTCACTTTCGTATGCTATGACCCTTACCTTGAGAAAGACAGGTCCTAAAAGTACTTCTTGTGACATGCAATTTTAATTATGTGTTTCTAATCTCATCAAATGACTGTCTCAGAACTTTTCTAAACAGCTGAAGTCTTTCTGCAATGGTCACTCCAAAATAAACAAAAGCTGGTCTAACCAGCTACACAAGGAAAAGTCTTGCTGGGGACATCCACAGAGTCATAGAATAGTTTGGGTGGGCAGGGACCTTTAAAGGCCATCGAGTCCAACCACCCTACAATGAGCAGGGACATCTTCAACTCCATCAGGCTGCTCAGAGCCCCATTCAACCTGATTTTGAATATTTCCAGAGGTGGGGAATCTACCACCTCTCTGAGCAACCTTTTCCAATGTCTCACCACCCTCTGCGTAAAAAAAAAAAATCTTCCTTACATCTAATCTAAATCGACCCTCTTTTTGTTTAAAACCACTACCCCTTGTTCTATTGCAACAGGCCCTGCTGAAAAGTTGGTCCACATCTTATAAGCCCCCTTCAAATACTGAAGTGCTGTGATAAGTTCTGCCTGGAAAGTGTACTACTCTGTACTATTCCTCACAGAACCAACAGTGTTTGCTGGCAAGTGGAGTAAGGACGTGAGGGGAGAAGGAATAAAAAAGGTTTTAGGAAGTGTCTTGGATTCCTGCAGATTGATTCCATTCAATTTCCATATTTTCAAGCTATTTACTACTTACCAAATTATTTCTGTGGATTTATTTCAGCTAACTTTATGTAATACAGTAGAAACTCATTATCAATTCCTACCTGAATGATGTCATCAGCTCCTGCAGTAGCTGCTTTAGATCTGAGTTCTTCAATCTCTTTCTCCAGTTCTTAAAATGTAAAGAAATTTCACAGTATGAACTGATGCTGCATCACAGTAGCAAATTTCTAGTAAATCTAGTGCCTGACAATACTTCTATCCAAATCAGAGACGTCTTTTACTTCATCAATTTTTGTTTGTTACCGAGCGATAGACAGGACTAACGGAAAGAGAAGAAATATTCAGTACTACTTCCCCAGTCCTGACACTGAGCATGCTTTCCTGAGGAAGCAAAACTTCCTTGTTTGGATAGAGGGACAACAGATAGAAATTCTTTCGATGATCATCTTACCTTCTATTTCATGGTCAATTTAAATCAGAGGAAAGATACTCAGTTTCTACCGGTTCTCTAAAAATAGGCAGCAAGCAGAAGAACAAGATCTTATGAATAACCACGCTGAGGAAAAGCCTGGTAGAGCCCATCCCTATATCCTTATTGTTTCACTGGGCAGCTACCAGCAGTCAGCATAATTGTCATTCCAAACAAGGGGAAGTGACACCAGTCCTAGTAGTGGGCCACTGGAGGAAAAGGGACAGCAGAGTGGAGAAGGACAGCACATGAGAGCACAGATCTACACATACTTTTAGGTGTTAAGCATAAAATTTCGTTTGGTATATTTTACAATTTCTTGTTAAAGCAACAAATGTTCAAATATAAAGTAGCAAACTATCTTAAAGAAGCCATTGTACTCTGCAGCAGTACTATTTATGCAAAACAAAAAAATAAATCAGACATTCCTCCTCCCATCTGCTGCCTGAAAAGCAGCCTGCACCAAAATGGGGAACAGACAATGACAAATCCCACTAAAACTCTTACACAAGCTACACTGTTCCATCATGCCATACTGTCAGACCAAAATTAATTTAATACCTGACAGAAGCAATACTTCTTTTCCTCTCTTTCTTAATCAAATGACTTCAGTCCTTGTCCTCCCACCATAAACAGCAAAATTGAACAAAAATAAAATCTAGGATTTTTGCCTAGAATTTAAATCTACCTATCAAAACCACACAGTGATATTTGAAAAGGTCAGGTTGCCAAGCATTCAGGCAGAAATTGTTCTCTCCAGTAAAATACCTGCACATCTTGACTTTACTTTCTGTATAAGCATCATTTGCTTTTTCGCAAACTTGATGAGGTCTTCTTTGGGCAATGTGTCCAGCTGTAAAAAAAAGTATGTATCAGAGAAACTGGTTTCCTCTAACCCAGAGTGAAATAGAAGCAAGGCATTTTAGCATCTGACTTCCAACAAGCTGAATTTTAGGACATGAAACTCTTATCATATATTCACAAGAAGAATAACATTTCAAAGAAGAATAACAGTCCAAGTTACTGCTGTTCTGTTATCCAATTCTGTTATTTTGGGTACAGTAACAGAAACTACTCCTAATTCTGTACTTCTCTGAAACAACTCTGGAGCACACGATTGGGCAACATCAGTTAGGAAAACTCAGTCGGGAAGGATTACAATTCAGTAATACCATTTGAACAATATTTTGAAAACAGCATGCTCACCTAACATTGTCACTGTTTAAATTTATTCCAACATATGCAGAGATGTCTGTGCCCATTATGAAACACGCTGCCAAAACTGGATGCTATTAATAATTTATCAAATATAACAGGAAGTGAACATACCAAAATGAGATTTTTTTTCCTCATGGTTTCCAAAACACTTTATCTTACTGTTTATAAGTTAATTTTTCCTGTCTAGAAGAAAAGTTAAAAATATCTTTGTCTTCCTATTAGTCACAGCTTGCATACTAAGCTGTAACCTTTGCAACTACTGCTATGCAAATAAATTAGGTTTGTGAGGACTGATTACCTTCGATTTGCCTGTTCCTGGTGTGCCAGAAGACGCCACCATCTCCTGCCCAGCATCTTGAACCTAGAACAAGATAAAGTACAATTTGCAGTAACTAACTTTTCAGCGTAAGACTACCAAAGGAACTAATTGAAAGTCTTCAAACACTGAGACTAACTGATAGCAAGACTAATATGGCAAGAGAACAAGAAAAAAAATCAAAAGAAAATTTTAAAACAACATACAATTGTAGGATTAGTCAGAAGCATAATGGAAAAAGATCTACTCTGATTATTAGAACAGCAGAATAGAAAGCTCCCAATGTCCAAACCAGTATGATCTTATGATTCCATTACTGAATTGACATCTAGAGCTGATACAGCACTGCAAATTAATTTTATTTACAAGCAGTTTCAAAAGCATGACTCACTACCTTGTTCTTAAAAGAGCCATTTAAAAAAAAAAGGCAAGAATAAAAAAAAAACTTGTAGAGGAGTTGCAGTTAAATCAAACCTGGGAAACTTTTGAACCACATAAACTCCTAATCTTTTTTTGTTTCCTTCTTAAACCCACTGGTTTATCACTACAATTGTTAGCCTATCGAATATATTCCAAAAGACTCGGCAAAGTCAGGGCTCATTTGGACAAATTATAACCCCCCTCGTCTTTCTTTTTTGTTTTTAAACATACTAGTTCCCACTACGATTGCTGGCCTGCCAAACATATCTGAAAAGGCTCTGCAAATTCTGGGCTCCCTATTCCTAACACACACGCAAAATGCCTTCTCCTGTAAACTTCCACAGATCTAATCTGGGAGACTGTTACTTTACAGTGGTTTATATGGGATATGCTTACGTATAATCAGGAACACAAAGAAACGTACACAGCCATGACGCTGTGAAGGAAAAGGGAACAGACACTTCTAATACATCAGGAATAGTATTTCCAAGCCTCGACCTTTACCCTGCTTTTTCCTTCACACTATCATATGTGCATGGGTATAAAAGTGAAGAGGTGTATATAAAAACCTTTGTATTTTTATATATCTAGATGTTTTTGTGTGTGTGTATGTATGTATACACGCATACCTTCACTTTTATTTTGCTACTTTCTTCATTCTGCCAAAAAAATCAAAACTCTTATGGTCGAAACTAAGGAAGAACCAACTAGATTTAAACACTGAAAGAATGGACAATCATTAATACTTTAGAGAGAACAGGTGATACAGATAATAAAAAGCATCACCTTTAGAAACATGAGTTCAAGTACAGACCAAGGACAAAGGCAGTTATAGTTATCTATGTAACATATGGGCTAAGTGTTTGGGTGGTTTTTTTTTTTTAAGATCGCAAAAGCAAACTTACTAGAAAATAATGTGCCGGTACAGCATTAGGAAAAAAACAACTATAAAGTTAAAGTTTCATATTATCTTAGCATGTAGAACTTTGTCAACATTTACACTCCTAATATTTTAGCACTTGGACAGCATAATGAATTACAACAAACTGCATGTACTGTTCAGAAAATGACAGCTCACCACTCTCCACACTACAGCAAGGTCAGATGAATTTTCTTCTCACAATACTTTTACTCCTTTAAGCTAATACATACAGAGGCAGAACCACATACTGTGCAAAACAATGCACCCAGTTTTGCTGTTCTGGTAACAGAAACCAGAAGCAGCTCATGTAGAGGGCTTCACCCACTTGAGTTAGAAGAAAAACGAGGAAGATGAGCTACCAAAAAACCCTGAACTTTTCATTGGTTAGGTGCATCCAAGCTGCGAGCCAGCAGATACTAAGTACGCTTTTAAGCCCAACACAATCCTGCATGGTTTCTAGTCCACCATTCTGAAATCAGGATGCTTCCACAGTATACCTAAATACATACATACATATATACACATACATACATTCTTTTTTTAGACTTTATTTCAAGCCTACTTTACCGCCTACACTAAGGGGTTTCCATGCCTCACTTCCAAGATGTTCTACGTATTTTAACTTCTATCTATCCCTTACTTTGGCAACAGCTTAACACACTCTTAGAAAGCCTAACCAATGCATAAATGCAATATATTAGCCTTTGCTGTGAACTGTGGCAGTAATGGCCATCATGAACGACAATTTTCTGAGCAGTGTGCAAATATTAGACATCACCAGCTCTAAGCATACCAAGTTACATCAAAACGCATTTTGAATTGTGATCACTTCAACAAACAGCGGCATAGAACCTTTATTAGAATGTGGCACGTGAGCAGCACAGACACTACGAGGAGAGTTAATTTAATGTGCGAACTTAAAACTCTTCAGTGTTGCGTTTGGATTTGCCTTGGTGTTTATGAAAGCTACACCAGATTCAGACACTCCAGTGGTTTTATTTGCTTGTGTTGGTAGGTGTTGCACAGCTGACGTACTGCTAACACATCGGGTCACCTCAGTGCAAAAGGAACCCTTGTTCGCCCGTGGGTGCTTTCAGGCAGTAACCACTCGACGCCCTCTCCGGGTGTCACCCGGGTGTCGCTCCCCTCGAGTCAGCACCGCCTGCTCACCCCAGCCCGTGCCAACAGGGCGACGTCCCCACCTTCCAAGCAGGAGGGGCACTAAGCAACCGCCCTTATAGCCCGCACCGGCGCTTGCGTTTCCGCAGGGCAGAGGCAGCGACAGGGTCCCCATGCCCACCCGCGGCCCCCGGCCTCCCTCACAGCTGCCGTCCGCCGGGGCTGCGCCACCCGCGGGGGCTGCGAGGCGGCGGCGAAGGGCGCCCAGCGGCCCGCGGGCTTCTCCGCCCGTCACCGCGGGAAGGGAAGG
>VZTA01021754.1:174151-214667 GCA_013398855.1 Mohoua ochrocephala | reverse complement strand
CCAGGGCCGCTACATCCTCCCCGACCCGCTTCCGCCTCCGTCATCCCGGCACGCCGGGCTCGGCCTGTCCATCACCGAGCGCCGCCCCGGGGGGCGGGCGGGGCTGTGCTGAGGGCCTGCTGCCTCGGCGGTAGAGCCTGTCTGGGCTCGGTCACGGGGTTCGGGTGTTGCTGACGGCCTCGTGTTCTCCGCCTTATAAAAAGGGGAAAGGACAGGGGAAGGGGTATGGCTGCAACACGATTGCACCCCGCTATTCCCTGTTCCTGAAGGGCTCCTGAGGGCAACGCAGTGCTGCAGGCGCGGATCTCTTGCTGCCACCATGAGGAGAGCATGAGGTGAAGAGTAACGTACTCAGGCAGAAACTTAACGATTTAAGACCCTGTTTTTAATACTTTGATGGAAACACAAAGTGATTAAGTTATTTATCAACTAAATGCTGTGGGTGCCAATAGGATGGTGCCAGAGTTTTCATCGGAGCCTAGCGACAGGACGAAGAGCAATGGCCTTAAACAAAACCACAAGAAGTTTCACCCCAACGTGAGGAAGAACTTTGCATTGAGGGTGGCAGAGCACTGGAACAAGCTGCCCAGTGGGGTTGTGGAGTCTCCCTCTCTGGAGACATTCAAACCCCACCTGAACGCATTCCTGCGTCATCTGCTCTAGGTGACCCTGCCTTGGCAGGGGGGTTGGATGCGATGATCCCCAAAGGCCCCTTCCAACCCTAACAATTCCTTGATTCCGTAAATTCAAAAATAGATGTGGAGGACTACCAGAGCAAATAGCAGAACCTAGGTGTTATGGCTTGTAATTTTGTGGTTTTTTAAGAGATGTTTTTATGCCCATTTGAATGAGTGTTTGAGGGGAGCGCATTTTTCATTGTAACCATGCATGCACTTTGGTAGTGCCTGAATAATTTTTAACATTTCTTGATAAGTAATTGATTTTTAATGAGAAGTTGCCTGGGAAAAACAATTTAGGCATATTATTCTGTTTATGGTTCACTGGATCAATACTGAATATCACCAAATTAATTGTAATGTCATGAGAGAATATGTATTTTAATAAAAAAAGAGTCACATTAGTCGAAATGCTCACCTTGGAAGAATAATTGCATTTTTCCAAGTCCGCTTACTGTCATTCTTCTTGTAAAATTCAAATGGCAAATAGTGACAAAAGGCAGAAAGGTTCTTCACATATACCTGAGAAAGTGTTTATTTTTTCCCCCCCCCGCAATGCATTCACAGTCCATTATATGTATTCATATATATTTATTTATGCAGGTACACAACTGGAGCGGGAGCATATGGTTCCATGCTCACAAAGGTTGCTGTCAAGGAACAGATGTCCCTAACCAAACAGCATGAAGGTGTTGTTTCTTCATTGTATTATTATACTTTTTAGAAGCCTCCGAGGCCATTAAACAGATTAATTCTTTCTTTCCCCTTTCACCTTGGGATACTCTGAATTGGTTACCTATGCCTGTGCTGCTGTGATCTAACATGGGGATTTCACACAATTTCAAGAAAGAGTCCTTCCAAAACCATTCCGTAGCAAAAGCTTTTCACTCCAAACTATGCCATACTGCACAGCTCTGTGCTTTGAGGTCAGCCTCCAACTGAGCTTGGATATTTGAGAAGAACATTGTAGGAAACTAACCCTCTCTTTTGGAAAACCACAGAGAAAACAATGTTTCATGCAAATTTTTTCCTTCTGCCTATCTTCAGACAATATGTATTATGTACCAACTCTTGGGCCATCTCATGATTTAGCCTATGGGGGAATTGATTTTGGAGCTTGTCCAAGGCAGACACAAAAGAGTTTTCAGAGGTGTTTGTACTGAAGACAATGAACTACTGGCTCTCTCATTGCAGGATTTCTGAAGCTGATTCTGGCTGATTCAGCCACCCCTCCCTGAGCTCCATGTTCCTGTGAGACAGGAACGGAGCCAAATCAAATATTTGACAGAGACAGGCCAAATCTCCTCTCCTACCCTCCTCCATTTTATGCAACAGAATTTGGGTATATTATACATTTGTCTTAACAGTCTTTCATTCTGGTCCTGAATTGCAACAGCAGTTGTAAAGAATACTGGTTAGGGAATGGTAGAAAAATTTTAAAAAGTTTCTAGAATAACTAAAAGAAAAACAATCGAGGATTTTGACTGTTGATTGTTTCAGTTTGTTGCAATAAAGTGCAAGTTGGTCTGAATTTTGTGGGGGAAGATGTTGATTTGTACCTGCAACAGTCTGATAGAGTTTTCTTAAACAATTTATGAATTGTGTCTTACCCATCTAGAAGGAGACAGTAAGCTGATACATAATAATGAGTGCAGCTAATTTGAGACAAGATAAGTGAGAAAAACAAGAATGATTTACATAGTCCACATATCCCATGATTTTATTATCTTTGTAAAAGATAATTAATTCATATTTTTAAATAGCATCGTCTATGTAAGACAAGATAACAAGATAAACAATAAAAGAGCATAACAAATTTTCAATCCTGCTTTCGTTGAGAAGCCAAGTCCCACAGGGCTGTAACTAGCCCTTACATCAAGGCAGGGTACAAATGCTTGTTCACTATCATTGGAATTATTAGACCTGCAAGGATTTTCTGAAGAGCACAGAATGAGAAAATGCCTGTAATTTTGCTACCGAGGAATGTGGTTTTGGCATAAAGGAGCAGATGCTTTAAATACTTGCCACAGTAGAATCTGTCTTTGCAACAAGTTCTGAGGATTGCAGACTCTTAGTTGTGATCCATGCCAGGCCAGTCAGAGTTCTTACTTTGAGCCGCTTCTGTGCCTTTTTTGCATGCCAGGTTAATATAAAGGGAAACAACATATGAATTTTTGGTATGTTAACTATTCTCCTCTGTTTGGAAACTTAAAGTACACCCCCTGTCCTGTGCAGATGAACTGCAAATTATTTGGCTGACTATGGCCATTTTGTTGGGTTGGGCTGAGGTTCAGTAGGTTCCCACAAGAGTGGAATGATACAGTGAAAAAAAAGAGTTATTTATCTCAGTACCATTTTGTGTGTGAAGGATTTGGTTAGGTGTTAAAAAAAGAGACTGTATATATAGTCCTTAATTCTGGTCTTAAACTGCAATAGGGAGCAGAGGCGAGTAGTTTGGTGTTCTCGCCAGCAAGCGCCAGCAAGCCTGATGACTGATTAGTGTAAAACTCACACAAGGAACCATTTTGTTTTCACACCCAGGATGAGGTCTGGCTACAGAAGACTGTTCCATTGTTGACAGAACATGAAGATCCTTTAATTGCACACAGAGGTAGTAGCAAATGTAACTGAGTGAATGTCATTGGTACAATAACAAATTATTGTGAATCAAAAGGCCCAATTTTAACAAATAAAAAAAATAAATTAGTTACCTTAATTTTTAGCTGCCTGACCTAAGATTCTACCTGTACTTATATTGCCTGTACCAGAGCAGGATCCAGTGTGGCTTGCTTTTGACATGATGCCTCTGTCTCCACAGTCATGGTAGGTAGATATAATTCGGCTGTGAGCCTTCAGACAGTTCAGAAGGCAGTCTGAGCTCACACAGCTGATAGGTACCAACTGCCCTTGCAGCAGGCAGTGCCAAAGCCCTTCTGCAAAACAATCCATGAGTAATTTGCCTCTTTGACATTAACCATGGGACACTGCTGAATGACGACTTTCCTGATCTACCTAGACAGTGCTTGGTCTGGAGGGCAGGCAGAGCCTTGTTATTCAGCCTAAGCCTGTTACTTTCAGTCTGGCACCACAGTTTGGTTGCATCTTAGAAGTATGAAGGGCTTAACTCTCACTCTCAATGTGCCTCTAGGCTCACCTACAGCCTCCACTGAGGCATTGAGGATGTGAGGGAAATGAAAGCTTCAGTCCGGGCTTAAAATATGTTAATGCACTTCTGAGAAATGCCAGAATTAATAATTAACCTTGTTGTAAAGATAAGACTCTTTGTGAACATGTTTACGGAAACCATTATAAAAAACTTATATAGAGTATGATGTCCATATCCTATATGGATAGGACAAATTAAATTAAATCTTCTTCCTCTGCATGGTTTTTTTCCTAACTGGAGAAACAGAGACTTTCAGTTCAAGTATGAAGCAGATCATCTACAGTTAGATTAGTGGAAAGGAAAGGAGTGTCCCTCTGTCTTTGAATGCTAGCTAGGAAGATAGAACAGCTCCCTTCTCTGTTTCTTTCTTTAATTTTTTTGAAGCTCTGTGCTTCTTTCATTCTCTTTCTCAAATGGTTGCATTCCATGTGAAAGTAAAATGTCTTCCCTAGCTGCTGTTGACAGCCAGGCTCAAGGGGGATTACAACTACTCTAGGATTAATACAGCAGTGTCCTTTGAACAGTCTGTATCGAAGCAGGAATCTTCAGTCATTCCCATGGGAGGATTTGTTTTGGTAGTTGTTAATGCAGAGCTGCAAAACAGAACCATGTGAACAGTTAACATGTATTAATCAACACTGACCTTGAAACATTTTTTAGAGATTAATAACAAAGTTTCTCCACTATCAAAACCCAGCAGGCACACTCTCTTGTGAAAGAAGAAACAAGCAGCATCGAAGAAGTTGCTGTGGGATTGCATTAGCTAAACTGACATTGTTAAGCTGACATTGAAGATGTTGCACCTGAGAAAGTTGGTAAAACTGTGCATCTAGATAACTGGATGAAAATAAAGCATATATTCAGGATTTATGTCTAATACAGTTCTGTACAGTTTTATCTCCACAGTAAATAGAGTCACATGTTCGTATCAGAAGTGTGACAACACTTTAACAGTTTATTTGAAATAATTTGGCTGAACACATATAATCGCCTTCCGCAGGTGCTCATTGATTTACAGTATCTTATGTAAAAATATATTAAATGTCTTACCAACTTTTGTTGGTATTAATAAAAAATCTCCCTATACAAACACATCATTTAAAGCTTTTCTGTACATAACAATTGGCAGACCTAAAGATATGGAAGTTAAAGGCAGTCTAGATGAGGGCACCCTCCAGTCATCTGCCCAGAAGCATATGCACATCTCTGTTGACATACAGTCAAAATAGACACCAAACCATGGTAGGTCCATTGGGGGATGCATACAGCCCATTAACCTTTTTCCCAAATTTTCTTCGTAACTACAGATCAAAAAATTTTCACTGGTAGCAATAAACTATTCCTTGTAGTTTTACACTAGTACAATTATGAATATTTTGCAAATTGTGATTGAATCCATAAGTTGATCTCTCAGCTATGGTGGCTTAAGAAGGCATAAAAAGCAGAAACTCCCCACTTTTCTATCCTTCTGCCAGCTACATTTTTTCAAAAAAATTAAGATTTCTGTCTTTGGATATATAGAAGGATAATATCAATAGCATAAGAAAAGCCAGTTTTTATGTAGCCACACATAAGTGTTTGTTTCTCCCCTTTTTTATTCTGGGATTGCAGTCTGACCTGTGGTCCTTTTTATCTGTTGTTCGTAGCAGCTGAATTGCAGCTGGGTGAAAAGGTACCTAAGGAAGAGGGAGCAAAGGTGACTTTCCAGTGGGATATGAGTCCCTTATTATATGGGGCCTCTATCCTTGCAGTTGCTATGCAACTCCCTTTTCAAATCAGGCTTCAGCCAATGTCAGCATTTTGCTTTTCTGATAGTTTGGAGATTTCAAGGGAGAAGCAAACAGGTCATCTGTGTGACCTTTTGTACAGCACTGCTCATAAAATGTCACCAAGCTACTGAGTTAAGCATGTTTTCCATTTACTGATACCTCTTGTGGCACTGAATGAGGATTAGATTGGCAAACTGTGCTGACTCATGTGGTTTCATAGAGCAGTCCAAGAGAGTGGAAATATCTGAGGGAGCAGGCAACACCTTTTCCTTATACTTGCAAGAGTGAGACAGTAAATCAAGTTAATCATAAACAAAACCCAAACAAAGTAGCAAGAAGCTCCTCAAGCTGGTACTTAGCCTTACTGTGATGAACAGCAGTGCCTGTGACAGATATTTTTTTTCTCAGGTAGTCATTTTACTGAGACATCCTTTGTTTGTGGGCAGAAATCTGTTGACCTGAAGTCTTAAAAAAAAAAAAAAAAAAAGCACCAATGTGCTTTTAGATACGTGTTTCCTGTTTCAGTGATTCCTGCATTTTTGGGGAAAACTCATTGGGCCAGGACAATGTCACTCCTATATTTAACAGGCATCTTTTAGTTTGTTTTCAAATTGATGCAAGGTATTGCTGCCCTTTATGACTGCATTCACTTTAGATATGTGCTGCCCTTTATGACTGCATTCATTTTAGGTATGTGGATTAAATAGGCAGCCTGAAATGAACCTTGCGTTTGACAGCTGGTCATATTGCTACAGCTTTTTAGCTCACTTTTAACTCTCCATGAGCCAAAGAGAAAATATCCGCAGCAAGCAGTTTTTTGTATTAAACTAGACTAAACTGGACTAAATGAGACTAAGACGGTATTTTTCTTTAGCCGCTGTAATCTACATTCTGTTCCCTCTGACATTCAGAGTGCAAACTCAGTTAAGCAGGAAGTTTTTGTGGCCTTTTTTGTGTGCCAAGCTCAATGATGGCACTTTAAATCCAAAAGTGGATTGGTAGCAGTTGCCTATAATTAAATGGATTATGAATTACTTTAGTTGATTTTGCGCAAGCTCAAAGCATGGCTGTAGTTATGGTACTAATGCTGAAGCAGAACTGGTTTTTATTTTCCAGTATCTACCAGGCTCTATTGCAACTAAGAGCCCTCAACGAGATATTTAAATATTCGATTAAGAGCGAGGTAAAGGAGAAAGCAATGACACGAGGTGTCTGATGAGCACTTTTACAGCAGTGAAGAGGGAGATGGCATTTGCAGCACTCTACCTGGTTCATGCCAACTTTCAGAATTTTCCAAATGTTAGCAGAACACTATGATATCCAGTTCAGAAGGCAAATGTGAGATACAATAAGGACTACTGTGCCCACAGCTAGACTGTAGATAAATGCCTCTATGTACCCCTTCAGCAAGTTTTATCAAAGGAAGTAATGGGTGTTCGGTGTTTTTGGAAATACTGCTTTCATCTCAATGGCATTTATAATGTCCAACTTAAAATGAGAGAAAATTAAGTCTACTTTGTGGACTTCTATTGCTCTCTTTATACTTGACCACCTTTACATTTATTTATTGTTATTTATTGATTAATGTTCGTACAACCTGTTGCTCTCCTTTAACACCTTTTTTCCTGTCCGTTCCTAGTTTCTGCTAGAGTTTGATTTGAAAATGCCAGCAATGTCAACTGCAGTTTTACAAAGACCAAAACTCACAGCATGCATGTGTGAAATATTTTTATTAATGCTGAAAGTTACTGTGGTAGGGGTGATTGAGAAGTGTCCAGTGGAATTATTTCCTTTAGGGAGACTTAAAACTTTGGCATAATTTGGGCACTCTCCCAGTAATGAAAAATCGGTGATGTGTGAAAGAGAGATCTTGGAATTTTAGTGACACTGGCATTTTGTGAAGGAAAAGCAAAATATATAACATGGAAAAGGCTGAAGATCATTAATTTCCATTGCAAGTAATTACAATTCCATGCGAAAAACAAGAGAGGTATCAGACATTTTCTTCTTATAATCTGCATCAAATTTCTCATTCTGTGCCACGGTGAAATGATTCTTCCAGTCCGCAACAGTCCCTGAGAAACGGCAACGCAAAAAAAGAGAAAAGATTAATTTACCAGTATTTCCTGAAGCTCATTATCCACAACTTATCAGATACTTGTACTTCAATGCTTATTTCAAAACAGAATGACAACCAGTGTTGATGTCAGTAACAAACCTCAGTACCTTTTCTCATGAATGGGGAAATGGAGTGATCCATTATTCCTTGAAAGTCTTTAGTGTAGTTTGTCATGGGATTGTCCTTCATCACCTCAAATGAGGTATTATGGACTATTTTGTTTAGAACCTCCTCACTCAGATCCTTCTCCAGGAACTTTGCAATCTTCTGAATTTCTCGCTTTGGATTCTGCAGAGACAATGACATGGGATAAGATGTAGAGCTAGGAAAAGCAAAGAAATCAAACATAGTGTTAGAGCTGCAATTCTCAGACAGAGAAGATCAGGTTATTGTAAGGTTTACTGATACAGCTGACATTGTAATACAAAACTGTTGCTTGTAGTTAGTATCTACTAGACTTACAGATTTCAGAGCTCTATAAACATATGTTCAGCCTTTTACCTCCTTCATGTCTTCATAGAAGAGATAGAGAATACGGTGCTTATCTTTTGCCTTCCACCATCCTTTTACATGGTCATGCCAGGAACCCCAGAGGACTGAAAAAGAAGTAGCATCAGCAGCAGCTATAAATGCCCCAACTGTCTTTAACATATGTGGCGCTCATGTTTCCCTCTTAACCAGTACCTGTGAATTTCCAAGCTGGTTTTGAATCCCTATGGCTGTGATCATAAGCACTGCTGTGCTCTGTGCTTATTACAGCATTTTTGCTATTAATCCCTCAGGTGTATGGATGCTCAGAGCAGGATTCATGTGTAATTTTAGAGGGCAACAAATGCAGATGCATTCTAGTCAATGGAAACACACATTTCCAGTATTCATTTGATCAACTGGACAAGGCTTGTCTTAACTGGCCCTGCTTTGAGCAGGGCAGGGGTTGGGACTGTATGGACGACAAAAATCCATTCTAGCTTGCGTTATTTTATGATTCTACCTGGTTTAAATATTTGCTATGCTATCAGAAGTGCCTGCTTCTCTCCAGAAAGTGTCAAAATGATTAGCTAAGGCAGAAGTAGATATGTTCTAGATGTCTGCACTGGGACAGATGGCTCCCAAGCTGAGCTGGTCATACACAAGACATAAGGTCTCCTTTGGACATGAGACTCTCATGCTGGTCCAGACAGTGGTATTTCTAGGCCTCCATGGTGGTAAAAATATTAATGACCTAAGGAAGCTTTAATGACCCAAACTGTAAACTGCCACCCACTTGACTAGGTTTTGTTTCTTGGATATCCTGTGATATCAGCACCTCTTTCACAAACAGAAGAATCAGCTTGTGGGGTTGCCTGCCCTTAGTTAGATAAATGTCTTTGTTCAGATGCCTGATTTTTAGATACATTAATTTAGGTACAAAGACTCCCTTATCTCAAATTCACACTGCACATTTCTAGCAAAATTAACCCTCAATTTCTTTTTTAAATTTCTAATTTTATCAGGTTAGAGTAAACCAAATTAAACCATTGTTCCTTTTCAACTGTCTTATTTTAATCTCAGAGAGAAGAGATTAAGCCTGAGAATTGCCATGTATTTTTCTGAATGATAACAGAATAAAGAGTAGTGGTTGGTTTTTTTTTCCCTCAAAATGGGATCATAAAGATAGATTTAATTCTTTAGGTAATAATAAAAACCTGTGAATGAAGAAAAATTAGGACTGAAACATCTTCAGCAGATATCCTTCTACAGTGTCAGAACTGGATTTCAAACCATAACTGAAATTAATAAATCAATGCCATGCATTCTTAAAGTGATCAAAATCTCTTATACAACTGATTGCAGTTAATCACCTTTTCCAGTCGCGAATTTCTCCACAAACTCCTCCCAGGTTCCTGGATCAGGCAATCCTTTGTTCATTCTGTGGAAATGGTAGTATGATACCAGGTTGTCTTTTGCATTTCTTGCCACGTAGATTATCTTTATTGATACGAAGAGAGAGAGAGAGAGAGAAATTAACTTGCACATACTTACATAGATATTGAGCATCTCCTGGAGTTTTCTCTTGGAGCCTACTGGTAGAGGTTTAAGAGATTTTGCTTTGAAGCTGCCATTTTCTAAAATCCAGCTCAGGTAACTTAGTCATGACTTTAGATTCGCACAGACTTTGCAAATTAAAGGGAAAATATTTTTGGAGACCTTTTGATTTCACAGAGATTCTGGAAAACATATTCTGCCCTGGTTTGTGTCACTTTCTTTGCCCATAGAGTAGGCCTCTTCAGCCTTACCTTACAGTTTTGTTCCAAGAAGGATGGAGGTAGCAGCTGCACAGGCAGATGAGTTTTAATTGTTCGTGGAGATGGCATAGCTTCAGCTAACTCCAGGCCTGTGGGATGTTTAATTATAAGGTGTGAGTTGTTTTCTAAGTTGCACATGCACTTCTTTCCTATGCTCATACATGTGATCGTGACTGTGACTTTTCAGCAGTTCACCTTGCGTTGATCATTCATATCCACTGCATAGCAGTGTAACATGTACAACACTACATAAGCATCTTCAGTGTTTCTAGAGAAAATTCCATCCATGTATTCGAGTAGAAAAGGGGACACACTGATTTATATCTTCGTGCTTTCTTGGGCCCACACCTAACTCCTTCTCTCCAAGGGATAATGATGAATACTGATTTATATTTATCCAACCAAAGCTTTTCCTTTGCAATATTTAGTGGTCTCCTTCCACCTTACAGGTAAGAAATCTTTGTTTCTTTCTAGGGTACAAGAATATGACTGACTGGCTAGACTTTGTGGACAGCACATAAAGAGAAACTAGGAGAATGACAGTGGATTTTCAGTAGCTATGGGTATATGAGACTACTTGGGAATATCTGGTGATGTTTGGAGATGTATTATCTCCTCTCCTCTCCCTTTTAAACATCTATCATGACCTCTATAATTTTTTTCCCTGTCATCGTCTATCATCCTCTGTCATCTATCCTTTTTTTGTCTTTCTCTGTGTCAACACAGTCTAGCTTAGAAGAGAAAAAGTAGCACTTCTGCAGAGCTAGTCAAGCTTTTTAGCTTCAAACCTGAGAGTCTGACTTAAAGATTTGTGTGGAAATGGAGGCCTTGCTGGGGGAGACTTTTGTAAGAAACTGCAAACCAGTGAAGCCTGCTGGTTGCCTGAATGTCCCATAGCTTGGTTAGATGACTAGACCCTAGAACTGAGCAGCAGTTACTTGAAACAGTAGCAAAACCACTGAAAACATTATCTGCCTTTTGGAAATACATCCCTGACATAGGTTTCTCTTCCATACAGCCTGTAATCACAGGATGGCATTCGATTGCCCCCATGTTGCCATTTCATATGTATCTGCTGGTGGTTCCGGTACTGTGGAGTACAAAACACCGCTTCAGATACCACTCCAAAACATCATGGTCTTCAGTAGCACCTGAAGCTATCACATCTGCCAGCCTTGCAGCACCTTGAGTAGCACTAGATGTTTGTGTTAAAGCGACCGAACTGGTCCTTAAGAGCCAAAATGGTGCTTAGTTCAAGAACAAAGCAAGTGGGGCCTTTCCTGGGAAACTTGTGGCATCAGCACTAAGTGCTTGTTTTGTTTCATTTTGTCTGAAATACAAATAATATTCACCTGAGTAACGTGAAGATGGAGGCTCTGGGATAAACCACTCAAGGAAAGGGTGGCGTTTGTAAGTAGTCTCACGTTTACACTTCTCAGTATCTCCATTCTGTTGAACCATATCCACTATCTCCTGTGTCCATGTGGTACCTGAAAATGTCAAATGTTTAGTTGTTTCCCTCCAGGATAGTCAAGAGTTTCTCCTACTAGGGAACTGAAAGCCAGAAGGATGGACTGTGTGCTAACGGGGGAAAGACTAGCACAGAAAATAACAGACAAAATGAAAAGAGAGTGTAATAGAGGCAAAATGCCTAATTAAGCATACAAAGGTAATTCCCAAAGCACAATTTAAGGAATTCCATTTTAGACAGACTTCTTCTTGCTTAAAGAAATAGCCCCTACACCAGTACTGAAAAAACCACTGGGATAAACTCACTATTGTTTGGAGACTATTATTTGCAGAGAGGAATGAAACTCCCTCCTTTCATGCCTCACAAAAATTCAGGTATTTCAATTTTGTTTTCATACTGAATTTGAATAAAAAAATGCAATACCTGAACTTCAAGTGAGTGAAAATTTCATACAATTTGAAAATATTAAAAAAGTGGCAGTATTTGCAAAGTTTCCATTTGAAACACATTAATGAAGGTCTGTACAACATTTTGTCTGCCTGAGCTGCTGCAACATTTTGTAAGAGTTACAGTATAGTGTATCTTGTGTGTCTCTTTTATAGCTGTCATCACTGTGTTAACCACATCTCCTCTGAGGTACTGTGGCAGGTCAGCTAGAGAACAGGCTAAGGGATAAATTGGAAAGCAATTTGGGCAGGAGATTCAGCCCTTCTTAAGATGCTTGTGTTGTTCATCTCAGACAGATATGACATAATGTCAAATGGAATCCTAACTTTATTTATTTTCAGTTCAGTGGATAGAAGGTTTTAATCCCAGCTGGATAAAATAATGTGGTTTTGCCTTCAGTATACAGATAGCAAATCAAAAGATTTCGGGTCTTACAAAACTAATGGTGGGTTTTTTTGTTAAAAATATTTTTCCCCCTACTGGCAAAATAAAAAAGCCCTTAAAATTGTTGCTAATTCAAGTAATTGGTTTTTTATGATGGTTCTCCCATATCTGTTCCTGAATATCCAAAACTGTTCATGTTTTTATTCATACAGAATTTATATTAATGCTTGTTATTCATTGTTTTCTTGTGTAGTAAGTATGAAGGGTCTGATGAAGAGGAGAAATATTGTCCAGTCACTGAGTAAAATGCCAGATAGCTAATATTAATGGTGGCATTTTATTTTATTGGCTGAAATTATTAAATGAATTTGGTTATTTTAAAGAATTAATCAATTTTCAGAAATCACTACTAGTTTACACAACAAATCATTCCCCAAATACATAATATGTTCCATTGTCATACAGTCACTTTCTATTATTTCTTAGTAATGATCACTTCTTTCTAGGCATTGTTAAATCAGTGCATATTGGTGGAAAACTTCTATTTCTATTAAACTTCACCGATAATATAAATGCATATAATCTCAATTAAAGGAAAACCTTAAAGGTCATTAGACTTTGGCCATTTGCACTTCAGTAGTAACAGATGGTTGTTGCATCTGCCAAAGAAGTCAGAAGTTACTAGTCACAGCTGACACAGCTTCATGTCTTTAAAATATGTCTAGTTTGGAGTTAAACAAATATCAGTCACAATAGAAAAACACAGATTTCAATCCCAACAATAAGCACTATGCCAAACTTTTCTGTTCTGTTTCCTACCCACACCAACCTGCTTTTGCATAGGTTGCGATGAGCACATCGTCAGGTCTGGCTTTGAACTTCCACACTTGGTCCCATATGCTGCCAATTGGTTGTGTGAGGGGAACACCTTCCACTTCAAATAACTCAGGTCGACTCATTGTCTCTTTCAGACTCAAATCTTTCATTTTATCCATGGCCAATGAGCACTGCATGAAGAAAGGCTTAGAATTAACATGGCTGCTCTGAAAAATAATCTGAATTTACTCATCTTGAGGTATCTCTTATTGACTACATTCCATGTCCTCTGATTTCTTTGGCCATGTCTTGGCCTATCTGGATCCATATATAGACTCCTTAAAGCTGGATCTCATTTTCAGAAATGCTTGGTGTATTGCTAGTAGCAGTTCTCCGTGTCTCTAAAAATCACTGTGTTTACTCAGATACAAAAAGAGAAAAAAAGTTACTATTCTCATATCAAACATTTATGTAAAATTCTGATGGCTGGTTTGAGGCCTTCTAAAGGCAAGAAAAAGTAATCAGAGATGTGATTCAAAATAAGGCAGAGAATAACAGCTGGCAATGAAATCAGCATACAGGACCCAACCCTTGCTCTGTGAAGAAAATAAACAGAAACGCCTGCTAGCGCCCTTTGTGCCTTATACTCACAAAGATATTTGCAGACTCTTTCTGTGTGTCGTTCCTGGATCTTTTCACTCGAGGAGCTCTTTGCTGTATTTTGAAATACGTTGCACGTAAATAACCTGAACTAGATTGATCATTAACTAAAGGTTGTTAGACTTTAATTATGTAAATCAATCTGTTTTACAATAACTCGTTATTGATTTCTGGATCTCTCCCAAGAAGACCTCTTAGGCATAACTTTCAGAGGTCCAGAGTATGGTCAGAGGAAAGCTCTGCTTAAGGGGAGGCTATAGAAATAATCCCAATTAAAAATATCAGCCAGAAAAAAAGATATTTCAATCCCAACAGCAAACATTGCTAGAATATTTCCTTTCGTTTTCTTGTTTACTCACAGCAATTTCATACAGATTCAGTTGAGCGGAGTGAGATGTGGGATCGGTGGCTGGGCAGTGACTCAAGAAATTTAAAAAAAGAAGGAAAAAGAAACTTGCCAGAGAAGTTTTCCTGCTAAAATGTCTTCAGTCCTTCGCTGTATTGATGACTATGCAGGAACTTAAATCTTCAGGCATAAGTAGGTTGAAAACTTGTGTGGGTGGAGATTCCATTCTTCCTATCAGTGTGAGGAGAGTAAAGGAGGAAGTGCAGCAGCAGCCAACAACTGAGCAGTTTTTCTGGCATGGTTTATAAATCCTTTCTAATCCTGTGAAAGAAAAACACTTGGAATTCTCATTTAAAGTGTGATTCTTTACTGGCAACAACATAAAATGTCAGTCAATAGCTCCAGCAAGATTATTTTGTCTCTGTCATTTTCAACAATCTCGGGATAATTAATTTTGTTCCTAATATATAATCTAAATTGCAAAGATCCTGTGTGTACAGATAAAGGAAAAAACATCCCAAAAATGTTATTCTCTACTTCCCATCAGCAGGTGATCCAGCCACCTCCCAGGAAGCAGGGCTTCAGCCCACAGATGGTTGCTGTATGTAAGCCTACTGCACTTAGACTTACTAGAACTATGAGGGTGCTATGGGAAAAATTAACTCCATCTGGTGGATAGGGCATCCCCAATTTCTCTGGGCAACCTGTTCCACTGTCTCACTACCCTCACAGCAAACAATTTCTTCCTAACAACTAATCTAAACCTACTCTCTTTCAGTTTGAAGCCATTCCCCCTTGTCCTGTCACTACATGCCCTTGTCAAAAGTCTCTCTCCATCTTTCGTGTGGATTCCCTTCAAGTACTGTAAAGCCGCAATTAGGTCACCCCGAAGCCTTCTCTTCTCCAGGCAGAGCAATTCCAATTCCCTCAGCCTTTCCTTATAGGAGAAGTGCTCCATCCGTCTAATTGTCTTGGTGGCATCCTCTGGACTTGCTCCATCAGGTTGATGTCCTTCCTGTGCTGGGGACCCCAGAGCTGGATGTAGCACTCCTGGTGGGGTCTCACCAGCGCAGAGTAGAGGGGCAGAATCACCTCCCTGAACGCACTTCCCAGCCTCCATTGGATGCAGCCCAGGACACATTTGGCTTCCTGGGCTACAAGTGCACATTGCTGGGTCATGTCCAGCCTCTCATCTATCAGCACCCCCAAGTCCTTCTCCCCAGGGCTACTCTCCATCTGTCCATCAGGACTCTGAGCCATTGACCACTATCCTCTGGATGCTACTATCCAACCACTTTCTTATCCATCTAACAGTTCACCCATCAAATCCAACTCTCTCCAATTTAGAGAGAAGGGTTTTGGGGGGGACTGTGTCAAAGGCTTTATGTAAGTCCAGATAAATGACATCTGTAACCATTCCCTTTTCCACTGATATGGTCACTCTGTCCTAGAAGGCCATCATGTTGGTCAGGCAGGTCTTGCCCTTGGTGAAGTCATACTGGCTGTCCTTAATCACCTCCCTGTCCTCCATGTGCCTGAGCACAGCTTCCAGGGGGAAGCTTCACAGAGGTGAGGCTGACAGGTTGGTAGTTCCCAGGGTCCTCCTTTCTACACTTTTTAAAGATAGGTACAATTTTGTCCTTTTCCAAGTCACCCGGGACTTCACCTGACTGCCATGGAGAGTGGCTTGGCAACTGCATCATCCAATTCTGTCAGGATTCTGGGACATATCTGTTTTGGTCCCATGGACTTTTGCATATTCAGGTTCCTAAGATAGTCATGAACCTGATTTTTCCTTACAGTGGGAGGGACTCTGCTCCCTCAGTTCCCATCCTGCTGTCCTTCAGCTCAAGAGGTGTGGGAAGAAAGGTTGCCATCGGAGACTGAGGCGACTGATCTTTATGTCCCTGATTGGCTCGCTTACGTAGGTGACCACCAGATGCAGTGTCACATCCCCTCTGGTAGGGTTGTCTATTCCCTGGCTTGAAGCACTCAAGCGTTGAAGCAGCCAGACAGAAATTCACTCACCTGGCCTTTGGCTGTAATCTTTTTGCATGTCTCAAAGTTCTGATGAGGCCAGAGACTATTATTTCCTCTTTCTTTTTGAATTCTCTCACTCCTTCCTCCAATTTCTTTGTTGAAAAAACAGCTTCTCAATAAAACCCTTTGTCTTTTTCCTGCCCCCTTTCTAATTGATGATACGGATCCATTATTCTCCTTGTCAGCTTTTCCACAATTACTGTTGTTTGGATCCCTATCTCAACCATGGTGCCCTCTAACACATTTTGTGTCCCTGCCTCAGCTGCAGTCCTGTGACGGTACTGAACTGTGGCTCAATGGGCACAGGCCAGGCTCCAGCACAGTGCTAGAGGCTGCTGATTTTCAGTCTGCTAGGGTCATTTGTCTGTTCAGGCGTAAAGTCCCAGGTTATGGGAGGTGATAACGATCCTGGGAATCTGCCCAAATCCTTCCACACGCCCTGCCATCCAGGGACTGACTGCTTCAGGGTGCATTACATTTTGCCTCATCCAAAATTTGTCTTCTCTGATACCAGGATGACACCAGATTCCTCAAGCTGCATAATGTGTTAACAGTGTTAATTATTAGTATGAAAACTCAATGAGGGTGAACAGGGACCTTGTGAGCCTGACTAATAAACCGTCCACATCAGTCCCAGATAGGAGAGATTCCCTCATCTTCTCCACAAAGCAGATACAGCATAGCAAGGCCAGCAATTCCAGGGCAAAACACAGAGACATTATTTGTATTAACATGTTTGCAAAATAGAGAGAGAAGCAGTGCAGTCACCAAGCTCTGACCTGCACAGGAGCTTGCCACATAATACCTGCTATAGCTACAGCACACTTAATACAAAACTGCTGTTATTGTGAGCCCCATGCTGGGTGCCAAAAACGACTGTGGTGAGTTGATTTTGTCTGGATACCAGGTGCCCACCAAGTTGCTCTATCACTCCCCTACTCAACAGGACAGTAGGGAAGAAAATAGGAGGGAAAAATACCTTCTGTGTTGAGATAATGCAGTTTACTAAATCAAAAGCAAAGGCCATGTAAGCGAAAATCAAAAATTTTGTTCTCTACTTCCCATCAGCAGGTGTTGTACGGCACTTCCTGGGAAGCAGGACTTCAGGACACAGTGGTTGCTCCGAAAGGCAAGCACTGTAAATTAGGAATGCCCTCTCTTCCTCCTCCTTTCTCTTAGCTTTTATTGCTGAGCAGACATCATAGGTTATGGAATATCCCTTTAGTCCTTGGTCAACCACTTGATCTTTTTCTGGCTCTTACACCAGGTTTTTCTTCTGAAGGCTGACAACACCAGAACGAATAATTAAAACACAGCAAGCAGAGAATATATGGGTAAGGTACAATATTTTTCTTTTTACTTTCCAGTTCTCTCATGGGAGGATTTGCCATTTTCCTCTCTATGTTAAGCCTGTGCTGGTTCTGCTTGTTCTTCTCAACCTGGCAGTTCATTTACTGGCTTGTAATGTTATTCACCACTCTTTCAGTTATGCAACCATCCTGATAATGCAGTACTCTCCAAAGCATATCAGCTGTGTGTATGACAAAGAAAACCCAAGAATTGCTTATTGAGTGGCTCTTTTTTATTGCAGCTGTGACTCTGAGTAGCCTTTGAACAATGCACTGTGCCAGATAAGCCACAGTGAGGTCAAAAATCACTCTGTGTAGCTTTAAAACTACTTTTGAAGTAGGCAATGAGTGATGAATTTCTCCGGTTTTGAAACAGGGAGATGAGGGTGGAACTGGCTGGTCCAGGGACTGGGTTTCTTGTCTGGAATCATGATTTACAGAGCCACTCTAAAAAAAAAAGAGCAGGCAGTCTCTACAGAGAGCTTCCTCCAGGTTTCCATTGACCTTTTCCTGAGTGCAAACTGGTGGCAGGTGTTTCCTCATGCAAAACACACTGTTTCTTTTATTTTATTATTGAATTTGATTTTATTTTTCTTGCCTGTGTTTTCTTTTATTATTTCCATAGTATCAGACTTGAAGTGGGATGAAGGCTACAAATCCTACACCAGTATCAAGCACTATGATATGGTTTTAGATCTGATTTACTTCATATTTTGCCTACATTTAATGGTCTATATAATATAGGGTACTATGTCTTATAAATTAAGGTACTATGTCTTATAAATTAAAGTCTATATCTGATACATTTGAGTGAAAGAATGTGTTTCTGTGTTATGCTTAACGTTTGTATTACATTTCTCTAAAACTCTGGCCTCCCTCTACTGGACAAAACACAGTCTCTTTATTCCAGAAGATGTTAAAATATTTTGAGTTTAAAATTACATTTGATAGCTGTTGCTATCCTTAGATATCAACCTGTATTCCTCATTCAGAAAAATGCATACTTTGGCAAAATGAAAGAACACTCTGGACAGACCAAGGCGTCACTTTGAGGCTTCTTGAATTTTAAAACGGCATTCATCTCTTGGTGACTGAATTAAGCTTGATCTGACTGTGAGTCAGTGAGCAACCTTAGGCAACAAAAGCTTTTGGTACTGTGGGATGCCTTTAGAGTCAATCACAAATATATCCTGTCATAGGCTCCTGGCTACCTCCATATGCTGTGGAGAACAATCCTGCAGTGTCTGTAAAATAGGAACACTACTCCCAGTCTTGTGATGGTTATTTAATTACTGTCTGGGTTGCAGCCAGATACAGGTGAAATAATCATCACAGATATATTTATGCAATAGCAAAGTAAGTACTAAAGGATATTTTAAGTGTAAACATGGAATGAAAAATCCTAAGACTTTAATTAAGCAACACATTTAAGCACAGTACCTAAGTGCAATCCCTATCAGTAAAGCATGTATGTTCCATTACCATCACACTCCAGAAATTTCTTTGCTTTGAGTATCCTCTCTCCAGCAGAGTTTCCTGCTAGGGGAAGTGTTGGAGCCTACAGTGTGTATAACTCTGATCAGCTCCACATGTGTTAGGGTCACAGTTGTATTAATATAAAATCTTATTATTGTGGGCATGCATAGTCAAGTGATAAAGTTTAATTGGAATCCTGCAGATTTTAAAAATACTTTTTCCAATAAAATATGCATATAAAGTGCTGCAGTGTCACCCTGTCAGTGGCACTACATGCTTTGGCATTGTTTCTGGAAATTATTTTGTAGAAATAAAAGGTCAGATATTCATTATGGAGAATAACACATTCCCACTTGTACATGAGAGTTGGTTCAGAGCCACAGGGAGGAAACCAAAAATCTGTAATGAAGAGTTACGGAGCATTGTACCCTTTATATATTAAACTGTGGGAGGTACTTAAAAACATTAATTCACATGTCAATACATGATTCAGTTGGCTGCAGACTCCACGAGCAAGCTCAGTGTGGGCCATGTTAATGCAGGCAGCATTGCTCAACAGAGATGAGGCAGAAGCTGTTCATGTTGTCAGGCTTAAACGTAAACATGGGTGTACCAAAACTTATGCTTAAGGTTAGGCTTGAGAAAACCACAAAGCCTAGACCTCCAGGGAAATTGCAACTACAAAAGGCACTCAAGGTGGAGCACTTCACATCATCTCATTTCATTTGGTTACAATCACTTTTCTTCAGAATTTTCTTTTATTTCTTTCCATTGAATTTCATTTCATTTGAAGTCCACCCCAGTCAGTTTGTTTGGCTTTGTTCTCTGACTTCGAGATTTTATTTCCTTTCATGAAAGGAATGAAATCTTGTGATTTCAGTGGAGATCAATTTGGCAAGGTTTGGTCCATTTCCCTGCACTGCATGTCATCCCATGCCATTTTATTGTTTTGACTTTGTTTTGGAATTTTCTCNNNNTTTTTTTTTTTTTTAGCATTTTCTTTCTTCAATTTCTTCTCCTGTCTCTTTGTTTCACTTGATTCCCTGATTTTGGGATTTCAGTGAGTATCATTTCAGCAAGGTTTGGTCCATTTCACTTCAAAAAAAGAACGCCCCCCTGTCCAAAGATTGCTCCCTCCACAGCTTTCTCCTTGGCACCAGCCTCACAAGAATGTGGCTTTTACTGCTCCACTTAGGGTTAGGCTTAGGCTTAGGCTTAGGGTTGTGAAAACCACAAAGTCCAGAGCTCCAGGGACACTGCAACTACAAAAAGCATGCCAAGGGGGGCACAGCACTGCCCCAACACTGCTCCCTCCACACTTTTCTCCTTGGCACCAGCCTCACAAGAATGCAGTTTTTACTGCTCGGCTTGGGGTTAGGGTTATGCTTAGGGTTAGGGTTGAGAAAACCCCAATGTCCAGAGCTCCAGTGACACTGCAACTGCAAAATGCATGCCAAGGGACTAGTCTGAAGAAGTAAAATTCTTGATCTCACAGAAGTTTACAGAGGAATTTGGCTAATGATCAGAATTTCAAGATCACATAAAAATTTCTGAAGCTGTTTTCTGAAGCTTCACATCCAAAGAGATTTTCCTGTCTACAAACAGATGTTTGCAAAAAGGAAATTGGAGTTACAATTCAGTTGGATAAGCAAATGTTTTCTGAGGTGGAAAAGGCAGTCTTTATGCCATGAAGTCCCAGCTTGAAGAGCAGATGTGCCACTTAAACAAACTCCATTTAATTGTTCCAGATGAAAGGTCAAGATGTTTCAGTTCCTAAGGTAGCACAGGGTAGCACTTGAGCATCCTGCTATACCACTAGTTATGCAAGAAGTAAATTTTCAGTCTTCAGCTGTAATTAACTGCATGTTTGTTCAAGGGAAATATTGAAAAAATCATTGTGCAAGTCTGACTGCGTTTTGCTCTAACCTACCTACCTTTTTATTTTCATAAGAAGGGATAGTCTCAGAGTGAAGCTGCTGCAGCCTTTTCGTATGAAGGCAGTAGAGTGTTCTTTCTTTGAAGTGAAATGAAGAGACAGGAGAAGAAACTAATGAAATGAAATGCTAAAAAACAAAAGGAGAAAATTCTGAAACTAAGTGAAAAAAAATAAAATGGCATGAGATGACAAGATGTTCAGGGAAACGGACTGAAACTTGGTGAATTGATAAGCATTGAAATCATAAGATTTCAATTCATAAAAGGAAATAAACTCTCAAAGTCAGAAAAAGAGGGAAACAAAATGACTGGGGTGGATTGATAATGAAATGAAATTCAATGAAAAGAAATAAAAGAAAATTCTGAAATGAAGTGATTGTAATCAAATGAAATGAGATGATGTAAAGTGCTCCCCTTGGCATGCCTTCTGCAGTTGCAGTATCCCTGGAGCTCTGGGCTTTGTGGTTTTCACAACCCTAACCCTAAGCATAAACCTAACCCTAAGTGGAGCAGTAAAAGCCGCATTCTTGTGAGGCTGGTGCCAAGGAGAAAGCTGTGGAGGGAGCAATGCAGTGCCGTGCTCCTCTTGGCATGCCTTTCTCAGTTGCAGTGTCCCTGTAGCTCTGGGCTTTGTGGTTTTCTTAACCCTGACCCTAAGCCTAACCCTAACCCTAAGCGGAGCACTAAAAGCAGCCTTTTGCTGAGGATGAGGTGCCCAGCTCATGGGTGGTGCCAAGTAGAGAAGTGTTAAGGGAGCAATATTTGGGCAGTGCCACTGGTCCTGCTTGGTTCTGGTAAATCCTTAAATGTGGACTTCATAACTTAAAGAATGGAATCCGGATGCTATAAAGAAGAAAAAATAGAACATACATGCTTTTTTTTTCCAGTACAATAGGTCTCTGTGTCACAATTCTTATTAAGTAGCAGAAAGAACATTACATACTAAATACTTGAGGTATGAGAAACTCCTATTAATAAGGCTTATAGAAATTTCTCTCTTGGCAGTGTCTGTCTTTATGCATGGTTGTAAAAAGACCTTTCTCAATTAAACACAGTGCAGTGAGGAAAAGCAAAGCTGTAAAAATTATTAGTAGGTGTTCTTGTGAGTATAAAAATTAAGTTGTTGCCACCGACATATTCTCAGAAATATTCATTAACAACATAAAATGTGATACTCTTCAGAAGTAAAGAAGTCTGCGTGTCTCACTTGACTCTGTGTTCTGATACAGGGAGCCAGCTTTAAGTTACAGTGGTGCATCCTTAACAGTTGACATTTTAAAGATATTTTATGTATTTATTTTGAAAAGTCTGTTCACATTTTCAATCACAAAGACATTTGTGTGGTTGAAGATTCCTGGAACCTGGGTTGAAACAGATTGAAATCTGCACCCCTTCCCAGTCCTATACCAAAAGAGCACTTCAACAGCTGTGGATGAGTACCAGGATGAAGCTACCTGGTGTTAGCAACAGCTGGAATTCAGATGCCTTACTGTCCTACTGAGCTTGCCTGTTGTGATGTGAGTGAAGCTGACTCAGCTAGAAATATTTAAGTGGGAAATTTGTTCTCTCTCTTTTTAAATATTCCTCTAGATTTTTTTTCTTTTTACAGATAAAAATCTGCTCAGAGTTTAGTGGATGTGATTCATCTCCCATTTGGGCATTCTTTTGGGGACTATACCATTCATATCAACAGAATGGCTCCAGTATAGAACTAGGAGGAGAGGACTAGATTTAGGATTAATAAAGTCTGTTGAGGTTGCCAAGTATGTTTCTTCCCAAAGGTCAAAGAAACAGTTAACCTGTTTCCTTCAAGCCACTGGCATGGAAACAAATAGCAGTGTTCACATTTTCTGAATAATTAACACTGTTCTGAAACAAATGACCCATGTTTTAGTGTTACAGTGTAGGCTAAGGATTATGTTATTACTTGTGGCAGCTTTAAGGGGGAAGAAACTCTCTCTCTTGCTTTTGAGATGTAACTTTTGGGCTTAAAATGTCTGTTACCTTTCCCTGGAGATACAATGGCAACAAAGACAAATACTGAGGTGTTGCATGCTGTATTTACACAGCCTGTGGGTGCATTTCTTCTGTTCTAGTGTAACTCTTGCACAGTGGAAAGATGATTAGAAAAGCCTTTTCTGAACAGCCAGTTTGTATTGGTAGAGTCTGACAACCTGTCTTTTCACATCAGGGTACTACAGATGTGAGACACCAGTCACAGACTGTCAGGATGGAGTACTACACAGGTAAAGTTTGCACCAACTGATTGAGACATGCTGGACAGGCCTTTCTCCCTATATTAGTAGCAACTGGTTGTTTTGTCAGGTGTAAGGTTTCACTCCATGTGTGTAAAACTCCACGTGCAGTGTATCATCACTCAGATGCAGCTGAGTTGCCTTGGTGGATGTCTACCTTTCTTCATTGACAAGTGCGCCACCTAAAGCAACTAGAATTCTAATATAGGCACCACTTTGAGTTCCTGAAGTTAGGCAAGCTAAATCCAGACTCAACTATGGCTATCTGTCTTGGTTTAACATAGCCTGGTTTTTGGTGGGCGGGAGAAAAGCTGCTCGAAACTTCTACTATGTCCGGCTCAGAGCCAATTGCTGAAGGCTCTGACAATGGACAAGTTACTAGCCCAATTAGAGAAGTTGGTAACACCTCTGTGATGACACATTTAAGAAAGGAAAAGTAGGGGGAGTTCTCTTTCTGGCTCCCCTCGGAGGGGTGGGTAGGGAGCGGCCGGGCTCCTTCCCGGAGAGGGCCACCGGGGCCAGCAGAGAGGGGCATGGAGAGCAATTCCTTGATGCGGAGCCCGGACGAGATCAACCTTTCAGCATTGTAGAACTCTATAAAAACTTTTCACTTGATAGAACTTGAGACCAGACGAAACCTATGGGCACACCAATTCTCTCCCGAGTCAGAGACAAGGGAAAAGTGAGGACACATGAGGAGAACTAACATGGCGGCACTGAAGTCAGTGAAAAGGAGAGAGAGGAGGTGCTCTGGGCATCGGAGCTGAGATTCTTCTGCAAGCCATGGTGAGGATTATAATACAAAAAATTGTTTCCCTGTGAGTCATAAAGTGCAGATCCACTCGTAGCCCGTGAGAAAGAGTGCTCACGCTGGAGCACGTGGATGCTGAAAAGCTGTAATCTAGCGAGAAACTCGAGAGAGAGGACCCTTGCTTCCAAACTAGAACAGCTCATCCTTGAAACACTAAACTCCATGAACTAAAATGACCCACACTGGGCAGATGTGGGAAGACTGCTTCGCCCGTGGGAGGGACTCATGTTACAGCACGTTGAGCGGGACTGCTATTTCGTGAAAATTAGAACCACACTAGAGAAATTCACTGAGAACTGTCTCCCGTGGGAAGGACCCCATGGCACAACAGAAAAAGAACTCCTTTGCCTGAACAAACTGAAGAAAGAAGAAAGATTCTTAGAAAGTGAAAGACTGACCAAAACCCCATGTTTTGTCTCCTTGCGCTGTCAGTGGGAAAGAGGGAGGAGGCAGGGAAGAAAATAAGCATTCTAAAGGAGTATTTTAGTTCTTATTACCCTTTTAAATTTTAATTCTTTTAATAATAAATTTTCTTTATACTATTTAAGTTTTGAACCTGTTTTGCCTTAAAGTGTTTTTCTCTCTTAATCCTTATCTCAACTCTTGAAGTCTTCGTTTCAATTTCTCCTTCTCTTCTCAGCTATAGCAGAGGAAAATACGTGAGTAGGTTTTTAGGGGTGCCTGGCACTTAGCCAGCATGAAGCCTTGACACTATCAATAAAATGGATTTGGAACTGCATATATTAAGTAATCGCACCTACAAGTTGATGTATGAGGAATAGTAACCTATATAAAAGCAAATGTATATCCAGAAATAAACAAAATTCTTTAGTCTAAATCTTTGTTGTCCAACCAAATGCTGAACAGAAGGTCTGAAAAAAAAACCTCTGTTCAAATAGCATAATTTCTAAAGTGTGTGCTAGAGTCCTGCTTCCATAAAAATATAGAGTAATGTATCTACGAATTTAATGAGAGAAGAGCTAGTTTGGAATACTAGCTTGGTGGGGGATTAAAAACTATTGTAATGTGTAAGGCTTTAAAAAAGTCTTACAGGCATCTGAAAATTCTGCAATAAACAAGATACTTTTCCAACTCTGCTTAACGGCATATCTCGTAGAGAACAATCCTCTTGTCCAGAGATTGTAAAGGAGGTACATGGGGTTCTGGCTCTGTGTACTTTATGTCATACTTTCTGTTCCTGTAGGTCCAGGCTTGTTCCTTGGGATGCTGAGGTACATGGTTGCACATGTCATCTGCAAGACAGAAAGACAGGATCCAGCTGTCAGTTTTTCCCAACAAGAAAAATAGAGGTTAAAGTCAAAACAGATAGGAAGCAAGAATGCTATAGGAATAATAATAAAAAAAAGACTTGTCAGGAATTTGTGCTTTGATCTAAACTGTATGAATGACAAAAGTGTGACAGGATGGTTTCTGAGTGATTAGAAAGTTCTTACCTTTTAACAATGTTCATTTTTCATTCTTCTAGTTGTCTTGAAAAATATCTCCTGGCAAGTCACTACTGATGATTAAATCTCAGTTCAAGTCTTTTTAAGTATACCTTCGGTACAAAATCAAGAAAATATGGCCTCTTATTCTTTTATGAATTTGGATAGGTGTCCTTCCTTAGATTGCCTATGTCTGATCTAAAACTCTTCTGTTAAATTTGATGAGAGTTCATGAACTCTATGCTGTTTGCAGCTTTCCAAATGGTAAAAAAATTCAGCAACATATTAATAGTCTAGTTTCATAAGATTGTTCTTTTTCAACCAGAATGATGTCAGACATGAGGGTTCCTAATGAAATTAAAGAACAGAAGATTGCAAATTAACAGCAAATATCTTACATGTGATGTCCTTATAACAACTATGGCTGAATTTCAAGGATTGGCTAATTATGACCATTAATACACATTTCATTTTAGATGCTGAGAAAAATTCCTCCTGTCACAGGAAATGACACTCCTAATACAGGATGAACACACTTGATATCTGTGTGCTTAAAAGATAGCTGGTTTTCAGCATATTTTAAAATACGCTGTTCGTCAGTGTCATTAAAGTGCTATCATACTTTTGTACTGCATGTAAGGACAGTTTCTAATGCTATCCAGTATAAGAATAGTTTATTTTTGTTTACTTTAATGAGGATGTTTCTTCTAAAGACAGGGAGACCTACATAAAAGAGATGTGTGAATTATTTAAGGCTATTATACCAAATTAGGGATTTTTAATGTCAAAGAAATATTTTGGATGCTTTGACTGCATTCATCTTAGTCTCTTTTGTATGCATTGAGTATGGAAGCTGTCAAAAGTGTTGAAAGTCTGACAGATTTTTTGAGCTAAGTATTTTCTTTTTTGACAGAACAGTTTGGTTTCTGAGTCCTGCATCCTTGCTTCACTGAGCAAGGATCCTGTTATGTTTGGCTTAGTTCATTTTGAAGTCTCCAATGGTCATAACCCATAAACCAGAGTGACACAGGGCCATCAATCACGCACGCAAAGACTCTTGTCTAAGCTTTGAATTCCTGAGGCCATCTTTGCACATGATGTTCAGAGTTCAACTTCTGGAATATCAATCATTTTTTATCATGTGACTGTGGAGCTCTGAGATTGGAGTTCCTGCCCACTTCTCCATGTTCTGAACGTTTAACTGCTCTGTGACCTACCTGACAGCACTGTTTCTTCAGGCGTGGTGTTTCCACATGTAAGAAAGCCTCTAAATGTTTTTGAGTTATACCTAAATGACATGGCATTCAACCAGTGAGCCATGATTGATCCTGGGTTTTGGTGGTAAACGGCCAGTGTATGAAGGGGGTTTTCTTCAGGCTGATCATTCATTTTATTCTTTCTGCTGTAACACTAGCTAGTAGTTACAAGATAAATACTGACATACATGCCAAATTTAAAATTTGGCAAATTAAAATAGAGAAATAATCTGCTTGCTCTGTGCATGTATCTATGCTTATTTCCAGGTTTTATGTAAGACTATGTCTTTTGCACCCTGTCCATACAGTCAGCTACACAGATTTTCTAAATTAATTGAGGGAAAACAGAATCTCTTGGCTCAACTAAACTATTAAAAAACCATAACCTAAATAATACTGGTAATACTGTTCTCCATAAACTGGACATGGATTTTGCCAATATGCTAAATTGTGATTTTATCATACCAGGAGGTTTGTGACTTTCAGTGACTACTCAGGGAATTCTGAAAACCCGTATTTTACAAATTGACTGATTCAAGAAATTTATTTAGAAATACCAAAAGCAGTTAAAAACTGCCTCCCCATGACCTTCTTATTTTGTGATGGAACATAACTGAAACAGAATTCAATGGGAAATTAGATTTGTGGCTGATTCAAAACACTCTGAGGTCCCATTATGTTTTATTTCACTGATTATGGGAACTTCAGCATATGATTGAAGCCAAGCATTTGTGTAATTGTTTTGTTGTTTGGGGGGTCAAAAGTTTGCGAATAAAACTGTTTATTTCTTCTCAAAGAAGGTATTATTTTTTTTCTTTCTTGCATAGCCGGTGAGTTTTAATATAATTTTTATTGTAAATAGCCTGCACAACATGACCAATAATCACACGTTTCTGTTAGAAAGTATTCATTTTTGTAAACCACAAATACATACCTCTAGATAACTGCAGCTACTTCTTTAGCTTGTTTTTCATCACTTGAATGACCTTTTTTGCTCATTGTGCTCTCCTAGTTTGGTCTCTGCTGTAAACCTTGTAACAAACTGGAAAATTCTGAGATTAATTTACAGGAATTTCTTGTGATTCACTGAGGGTAGCAGTGCTGTGTGAAGATGGCAGGTGCTGCTGGCTCCAGGGAGTTTTGTGGTTAGTGGTAAAGCTGTGGAGGGGCTGTTCCTGGGGTGTAGGGATGGACTAATCTGGGGCCAAAATAGCATAAGAGTTGAATGTGAATTTAACTGCCTAAGCAACAGGGGTCTGATCCCCTTGGGCACCCCAATCTGATCCCCAGTTGCTTCTCCACGGGCAAGGACATCTCCTGTGGGTCATTCCTATCAGACGTGGGCAAACATCTGGGAAATATGCTAAATTAGCATCTGATTTGCTTGAAGGACACTGTGTATGTAACTCAGTGATCCTTTAGTGTGCAAAGACAGTGGATACATCCCAATGCATGTAGGAAATGCAGTTGTGTGTGATAGTTATACATATAAAATGTAACAACCCCCTTCTAAAACTGTTACCTTCTAAAACTGCACGGAGCCAATTTCAAGACTTAGGACCTGAAGGTGCTGTCCCAGAACAGCCTGTGCAGGAACAGATGACTGGTTTCACTGGTCAGCTGGCAGCCAACATTTAGCAAATCTAATTCAGAAAGTAAGGTCAGGAAACACTCATATGAGGGGTTCCCCCACACTTGTCAGAAGTGTGAGCATTTCATGATACAAATGCAGAAGTAGGTCATAAATGAACATTTATTTTAATGTTAATGCTCACTCACAATTTGAAGCCAAGTGATCACCTCTATTTAAGCAACTGGTGTTGGCAAGGCTTCCACCAGCATTTTTATGGGGATAAATACTTGGGCTTTGTTGTTACACAGTAGGATTGTGTACTATATAGTATTTGTTCCCTTTTCCAGCATGTAAAAGCCAACAGCACTTCCTTATGAACATTCCTAGTGTGTCTCTAGAGCTCCCGCATGTCAGAAGTGGGTTGGAGCACTACCATGAGGACTTGAAGAAAGAAGCATTCTGTCTAAATTAAATCCAAGGACTCCATCTCACCTAATGTCATCTACAGCGACCTGAGCACCCACCAGCTGCCTTGTCCTATGCCTGGTATCTGCAAGAAGCTAATCCAGTTGTGGGCTGCTGAAAGAACTAGGATCTGTAATATATCACAGCTGGATATGTGATACTAAATCCATAAGCAGATTTTCTTGCTACGTTTATGTTGTATTTTGATTGTCGGCTTATTTAAAATCCAGTGCCGAGGGAGTACAGAATTAAGTAAAAGAGAATGAGAGAAAGATTCCTGGCCCAGCAAATACAAGCCTGCACTCAGATACTGAATTACACTCATGGAGGAAGCCAGGTCTGCAGTAACCCAGCAGCCTCCATGTGCCCTGAATCCCGTCATCCGTCCTGCCTCCATAACAGAGCTGGACCAGCAAGGCTGCACCAGGGAGTGCTTGTCCTTGGTCCTTGGCTGTGTTCCCTAAGATCCATTCAGACTGACTGTCCCTCAGCAGTGGAATGTGGATCGTTCAGGAATCTCTTGACCCCAGAGATCTAAAAATGATCCTTAGCCTCACAGTCCTCTGCCTTGGGAGTGGAGCAACGGAGAGCTAGTAGGGAGCTAACTAGGCACTGCGTCCAGCACAAAACTTTAGGACATCAGTGACAGGCTCACTCGTTTTAAAGACATGATAACACATTCAGTTCCCACCTGTAGATGTCTCCCAGTAATAATCCTATCAAATTGTGGCAGGCATAAAAATTGCATGTGATTAAATTCAGCATGGGGAGTGTAACTGTACAGCAGTGTGATTTTCCTTGTGTTAAAAAGTCTGTTGCAGCCATGTTGCACATTGCAAAAAACTAATCTTACAAAGAAATTAAAATCTTGTCTTTTTGCTCCAGAGACAATCCATTAATGCTAAGAGATACTGTCATATGTATTTATTCAGCTCAAAATATAGGCATATATCTGTATGTGTACAGCCATTTATATGACTGTGAACATGTATGTGTGTATGTGGTGTATGACTGAAGGATGTCTCAGGATTCCCATTGTGCTTACATTCCAGACAAAGATATTCCTGTCAGATCTGTGTTGTAGTTCAGAACGAGATAACGTACAATATCATGCACTTTACATGTAAAATACAAAATAAAAGGAAAGGAATGATAAGCACATTTTTTCCCTCTAAATTTCTTGGTATCTTGTCAGATGGACTTGGTTTTCCCTTTCTTGGTAAAAAACCACGGTGCTTCAGCAACTAAATGATTCAAGCTTGTGCAGTTTGCTTGGGGAACAAGCAGCAAAAATGTCCTTTGAGCAGTGCTCTGTGAGTGCTCAGGAATGTTGCAGTTAGTGGACTACTGTCCTCACTGCATGTTCACTTTTCTCACTCTAAAACCTAATTTTGTATTGCCTCCCATGCCTACTGGTCACTCATCCAGCTCTCTTATTGTCACTCAAGAGTGGTGGCAAGCCACAGGAGCAGTCACATCCTCCAAAACTGAAATGAGATGTTTTTTGTTCCAATAAGAAAGACTGGCTGATCTCCAGAGCTTGTCTGTCTCTATCTGCTTTTCTGCCAGAGTCTTCTCCTGCTTGCACTCCTCCTCTGTTCTTAGATCAGTGCAGATGCCTTCATAACCATGGAGCTGCTTTCAATGCCTTATTATTTCATCATGAAATTCAGTCTTTTTTGTTTACTTTCATCTTTAAAAAGCTCTTGAATCATGACATGGGATGCTGGGAGAATTGATATAGGAACTTGATAATGAGATGAAGACTTTCAATCCCAAAAACTGCAATGCTGCAGCAGGCCCTGACGGATCTGGTACAGACAGCAAGCACTGCTGGTTGACTCTGGCATGGCTGGGAATAGGTGTTTGTGGGCCTGCTCGCAGCCAGGACAGATATTAGATGCTTCTTATTTCTCTCACTTTGTACAGCTTCCTGTGCCAGCTGTAGCCACTCATCAGGTCCTGAACCAACCAGCCTAATTTCAGAAGTTTTTTTCTTCCAAAGCAATGGTTCCCCTTTGAAGCATGAAGCTTCTCCTAGCAGAGCACTCTGATGCTCTCTGTTGGATTAGATGTTGGAGGGATCACCAGCCCTTGAGGAAACCCTATCCTAGTGGGGTTTAGGCAAATGTGCTGGCTAAAATTGCATACCAGGGATTTAAGCAACTTCCACTGCGCTGAAGGAGCTGCCTGGCTGCCAACTGAGGCCATCACACTACACATGAGTGCTCAAAACCTTTCTGTAGATGTGGCAGTAAGCTGCAAGGCAAAATGATCGCAGCTGGCCACTAATGGTGTGTGTCACATTGTCTGGAGAACAGTGGGAGAGACCTAGGGATAGATTTGTGGTGGTGCTGAGCACACTCACAACTGATCAGGAGCTGCTTGCAAATGTGCTTTAAATATATCTAAGACTATAAAAAGGCAGTTTTGAAAAACAAGAATGTGGTACTATAACTCTTTGTAATTATAGTCCATAAATTAAGGTAATACTTTTGGAGCATATTTCTATACTTTTGATATCCTTAACGAAATGTTACGCAGAAGCCCACAATTTAATTCCAAGTTGTTCTAAGAATTTATTTCTTTAAAAATATAAGCAGGATATTTTCACTAGAGGTCTTTTATTTTTCTTTTGAAAATTATTTCCTTATCAGCTTCTTTGTACGGTCCATAAAGTGGTAAGGCAAACACCTTTTATATTTGCTACAGGCTCCACTGGTAACTCAGGTTGGTCACACAAGATTGATTAGCACAGCTTAAGTTCTAGCTTTAGACACTTTCTGTGTCTGAGTTTCTCGAGTGTAAAACTAGAGCTGGTATACAGCTTGTAAAATTAGCATTATTATTGTTCCTGTTCCTCTTAAACACACAAGTAGAGAAAGATTTTTAGTGTATTAAGAAGTCCAGAAAGGATTTGAGGTTATCAGCATCAGTTTAAAGAATTTTAAAACAAGAAGAAAACAAGAAAAGAATTTTTGGATTTCTCAATACTAGCTTGTTAATGACTTTAAATGCTCCATTGTCTATTTGTTCTAGCTCAAGCAGTGAAATGATTTTGCGATATATATATTTTCTTCATATAAGAATTAAACTTTTACTTCACATACTCTTCTCATTGCTTTTTTTCTCCCCATGCATGATTCCGAATCCAGAATATGTCTGGGTGATTGCTTGGTAAATAACAGGCAGATACTTTTTCTTTGGCAGATAAGAGACAGGTACTTTTAGAAGTATGGGTTTTTTTTTCTTTTTTGCCCTGATCTCACTCCTTGCTCTACAGGACTTTGAGGACCTGCAATTATTTCCACCACCATCAGAGAAATCACTTAGATGCTTAAAGGTGAGGATTTGCTTAAGTGCTTTACTGATTGAGCTTTTATTGTGCTGGAGAGTACCAATTTAAAAAAAAAAAAAAGTCTCTTTGTCTCCCTCATGATTCAAAACATCTAAAGAAACTGAGCACCACACAGAGAAGTTTAACCTTTAGAAAACATTTTGTGAGGCGTTTTAATGAAATGCAAAGGGTACTTCTAAAATCCTTAGCATTCATCAGCCCTTGTCTCGTCTATCAAAACACCCAAGTTAATTAAAAACAGGAACAAAATCCAAGAAAAACAAGGATCCGGCCTTCGGCAGCTGGCTCCGGTAGATGGCACTGCTCTGAATAATTTGAGCAGGAGCCGGCGATTTCTGCAGGATGCTCCTGCCCTGCGCCTGGGCAGCGGCCCCGATCCGTCTGCAGGCACCGTCACGCCGGCGGGAGGAGGCGTTTGCATTCTCCCGAGAGATTTTTGCTGTATTTTGTTAAAGTAATCAAGAGTTTGTTGCTAGCGAGAAAAAATAATTGTACCCACTGCCGTAATCGTGATTTGGGGGCTGCTGCTTGTACCTGTTGCTCCGCTTCATAATAACTCTTCTTCCTCCCGGTTCGCTTCATGATAACTCTTGCCTCTGCCCGTTTTGGTTTATCAGCAAACTCAGCCTTCGTTCTGTCAAGTTACTGGTGGTGGTGTCAGCGATAGGAAATGTCCCTTCCTGATACCGTGTGGGTTGCTTTGAGAGATTTTGTCTCTGCTGAGGGGTGAGTTCGCCCTCCTCTGTGCATATGCTGCTGGTTTACTTCCACAAAGGGAAGCAGGGACCTAAATATTCCCTCTACAAAGGCCCTCAGGAACTGGAGAATTTAACTTTCAGATACCTTAGTGCCTAGAAAAATCCTCTGTCCTTAATTAGAAGCTCTGGCTTCCTTGAATGAGAGGACTTTGGTGTTAAACTGGACTTGGTGTTCACGTTTGGGGTGGACAGTGTTTCTTTTCTGGTTTTATTTCCTCTTTTTATTGGTGAATTCCCTTCTCAAGTGTGGTGCTTAAATCACACCACTCTTTTCAGGTTAATAAACATTTTTTGGATCTGGGAGCACTTTTTGACTGCTGGCTTTGGCTATTACTCTGATTTCTGGGAGGGGAACTGTGAGTGCCCTCAGTACCTCTGAGCTGTAGGGGAAGTAGACATTAACCTGGGGAAGGGCTTTGATCTGAACTGCTGAAGGGAGTACACAGCTTCCTTCCTAGGATTCTGTAATTTGAGGGACCTGACTTGTAGCTAGTTCTTGTTATCAAGCAGATGAGAGCTCTGAAAAGAGGTCCCTTCCCTCTTGTTCCTCTGGGTATAGCAAACCACAAACTTTCTGGACCCTTATGCTGGAAGGATCTGCAATTTTTCTGCAAGTTGCCACAATCGTCTGGGATGAACTCTGTGGGGGTAGATCATTCTTTCTTTCCAGTCTGAGAACAGCATGAGGAGTTCTTGTCTTTGTTCCCTTCTTTTGGACCCAATCCTCCTCAACTGGGAGACAAGTGCTATTTTAAAGTGGGTTTTTTCCTGAGGTAGTCGTTGACCTGTTGACTAAAAACTGGACCTGAGTAACTGGTGTGATCACTAGCCTGTTGCACAGATTATTCTCTCAACATCTATTAAGACAAATTATATAAAGTGAAACGAGTAGACTGGGAGGATCACAATCACACAGCCTTGTTAAAATTTCCATCTTATGGTTGGAAAAGCAGGAAGAAATCTTCTCAGGATTTGGTGCTCCAAGAAGGTGGAAGGAGAATATGTTTGGAGGTGAGGGTAGCCCCTTCCCTTGTGGGTTGAAACATCCTTTCAGGAGAGAGCAAGGCTGGTGGCAGCAGACTAGAGGTCAGGTCTGCCTTTCTCCATCAAGCCCCTGTTGTGCAGTTCAGGCAGCTCCCTGCTCAGCATGCAAGTTTTCATAGTTCCTACTTTTAGCCCTGTGTAAGATCCAGCTCTCTTTCCTTCTACAGGTCCAAGCCTTCACTGTATCCACTGTATCATTTTTTCTTTTTCTTTTTTTTTTCTTTCTTCTTGCCACTATCTGGTTTTGTTTCTGTTCTTGAACGGAAGACTTAGAAATCCCAGTTTCCCCATTTCCCCCCCTTTTTTGTCATCTTCCATCAGCAAACCCCAGGAGCAACTTGCTGGCAATGTGCTATGCAAGTCAGCAGGCTCTTGAAGGAAACAGCATTTTTTTTCCTCCTGATCAGTTTGAGTGCTAGGAAAAACAAAGTGGAGTGAAACATCTTTCATAGACGCTCAAAGGCAAGACTCTTGGAAGGACTCATCCCCTGATTGTGAGGTTCTGGGGATTGTATCCCTAACAGGAGAAACCTGGCAACCACGTCCATTATTTCTTTGACACAACCTTCTTCAGCTATTTGTGAATTGTGTTCCATCTTGTTGGTGCTGGCCAGACATGGAGGTGGGGGAGTGTTGCCTTCTGTGCTCGGGGTGACTGCTTAACCAGAATTGGGTAAAGCACAGGCTTTAGCAGGGGAAAATGATAACTTAGGCACTTTTTTCTCACTTTCTAAAAGCTCAAGAAAAATAGCTTTCACTGAGCAGTCTTTGTTCCTGCAACATTTCTATTTTTAAAACGTTCAGTGGGAATTTGAGCTGGTGTTTTCCAAGTGCATACAACAGCTGGCTTACTGTGCTGTGTGTCACTCTTAAAAAAAATCAAAATAAGACCAGCCAGAGACCAGGAAACACTGAATTCTCCCCCATCTCTTACCCCAGGCAAACAATTCCCTAAAAACAAAATTTCAGACAAGTAAATATGAATATTGTCTGTTGCCATTTCCTACTGAGGTAAGTAGTTTGAGGTCATCTTTTCTGTATTTACAATGTATGCCTTAAAATACAAACACCGTTTGTGCTTTGTTATTGTCTGCACAACTGAGTGCTTTTATAGATACATGCTGCAATAAAGGATGGCTTAGAAAATACAAAAAGGCAGCCACTGCCACTGGGGAATAGAGTACTCTACCAATCAAGACACAGCCTCCATTGACCAGGCTCACAATGTAATGCTCTTTTAAAAACATATTTAATGCAGGGCTGAAATTTTTGCATCATAAAGAGATGAGGCAAAACCCACCGTCCAATCCTTTTCAGCCTCTGGTAGAAACTTTGGTCATTAATTTAATAATATATTTAGTTGCCTAAAACAATTGTTGTTGTCTATCACAATTTGTAAGGTCTGCTGCAATTTTGCCTGAACATGAAAATGGTGAACCTGCTGAACATGCCTGAACATTTTGCCCTTTCTGGGCACCCTGTTCTTACTTTGTTTTCTGTACAAGAATGTCATGACATTTTAAAACCTATGGGCACTTTCTTTTCTTCTGCTCCTTAATTGAACAGCAGGATACATTTTTAACTGCTCCTTCACTGTGGTTCTGGAACATGCCCAACACAGATGTCTTTCTTTTGTCATTTCTCTTCCTTCCTCTTTAGAAATTTCATCTCCCACACAAACAGGTGAAGCTGAAAAGGGTTTTTCTCCAAAGAAGATTTTAATTCTTGTGCCTATGTTTGCCAATTGCCAAACATAATAAATGTGTTTGCCTCTGGGCTTGACAATAAGCCTCAGATATTAATTCTGGAACAAGCACTTTCAGAGTTACTAGGCTGCATTTACAGTTGTGTTAGCAGGTGTGAATTATTTAGTAGAAGTCAGAAACCAGTCTTCCTTAGAATAAGCAGGTTTCAGGTGCAGTTTGGCCATTCAAAATGTGTTAATTGCTTGACAGAGTAGGTTACCTCATTATGGGTTGGATTAAATTTTGTTGAAATGAGTAGATCTTTCATTTAAGATAGGTTTATGAAGATCATGGGCATACATTTCAGCCTCGAGGGGAGGCAGTCAAGGCAGCTTGAAAATGTAAGTGATATGTGTGGATGAGCTGGGTCTATCTCTTATTTTGGCAGTACAGGGTATTTGGACGAGAGAATAACACGAGAGAATAAGGAAAAAAGTCACGGGGAATATTGTATAGCATCTGTGTGTGGTCATGACAAGAGTGTACAGTGTTGAGGTACTGGATTGAAGGAGGGGAAAAAACCTTCAGCGTTCACTCCACCCGACTTTCGTAGAAGTTTGATGTTGCACATCAGTGTGAATGTACAAAATTACAAAATAACCCTGATGCAATCACCAAGTTTTGCATGAAGTAGAACATCACATCTCTTCAACAGGATCCTGGTGACCTTGGCCCTTTTTGTCCAGGGCTCAAAAGCCTTTTTATAACCTGTATACTTACTTTTTGTAGCTCAGTTTTGCATGCATGTAACGCCCATGTTTGTGTTAATATTCAGTGTGTATCCAAACTGTCCTGGTCCCAGAAAAGCAGAAAATAACCCAGCGAGATTAAGACCAGCTGTAAGGGTGGGAGTGATGGGGTTTGAGAGTATGAAGCACCACACATGAGATGAGCCCTTACACCCTGAAGATTTGTGGCTGGCTGAACTTATTTTGCACAGCTCTCTTCTGCTTTAGGAAAAAAGTCTGCTCACCCATGGCCATGTCCCTTTCACCTGGGTGTTTGGTAAATGTTTGGTAAAACTAGCAGATTAATTTGCTGAGAGAATTTTACTGAAGGAGGAGTGAAGGGAGAGACAAACACTGAACAGGCAAATGTTGGAATTTGAACCTAAAACGTCTTCAGAAGTTACCCTGGCAACAACATCCTGAAGTTCAGGGGTGGAGAGGAAGACCCTGTCCTGAGGCTGAATCAGTGAGTTGCCTAATCTGAGATAACCAGCATCAGGGAGGCTGTTTGAGGATGGATTGTCCTCTGAAACTGCTGCTGTGCAGCTTAACTGTTGCACATTATTCATTGCTCACCTGTTTCACAAATAATTTTCAGTAGCCCAAGAAGGGCTCTAACCAGGTTCAGAGGAAGTCTTTCCACAGATTTTGCCTCTCTGCAAGGAAAAGGTCCTTGAATCATACACTGCTGGCTGGTAATTCTCAGAAGGAAGAAGTCAAATTAGTTTTCCTGGTTCTTGCAGCCAGCAGAGTGGAAACATTTTGTGTCATCTGCTTTGGACCTTGAAATGGGAAAGGTAAAACAAGAGCAGGATGCAAGTGGCAGTATGAATTATAAGGGAAGAGCATTTAGGGTGCAAAATAGTCACCTCCATGTTACTTATGTAAGGGTGGAAAGACAAAACCAGAAACTTAGACTTTTTCTTTCTGTCTGGGGATTCTTCTAAACAAAAAGTTATATCAGTGATGGCTAACCGTTTCACCGGCTTCTCCTTACTGGAATCACTTACAAAACCCCAACTCTTGGTTTGTCACACAAGAGGCCAGAAGATGTAACTGCCTGCATAAGAGGAAAGAAAGAAAGGTGAAATGCAAGTAAAAAAATGAATGAACTCTTGCTGCAGTGGAGATAACTTGGCATTTCTATTCTGCTCTCTTTAATATATCCAGAACCATGCCAGCTCTGTGCAGGTGCTCCAAAATCAAGGTCACCAGGCTCATACGGTCTCCATGAGATGCATTGTCTGTGTATCCCCATGCAGGATGATCCACCAGCAGCTGGTGGCTGTATGACTCTTGTTTCTTTGAGCAATTTACCGGATACTTGGCTGAGATACTCTGAAAAGTGCTGATAAGGGAGTTTGGTTTTCCTCAGCAGAACAAAGCACTCTGCTACTTTGTTAGTAGAGCCATGAAAAATAAACAACCCCCTAAACATTACAGCCAAGAGAGCTACAGACTCTCAGCTTCCTGCATATGATGCAGGAATTGTTGCAAAATGATGTCGGAACTGAAGGAGCTTAGGAACTTTGTGGTTTCAAAGTCAGTCCTAGTCAGCACTAATGACCAGTTATTTGCAACCAGCTGGTGGCTGTTCCAGTTTATTCCTTATGAAAGACATATTCATGAGTGTGAGATGAGAGAGGGAAAACACTTTCCTATTGCCATCTCTACTAAAGCAGTAAACATTGCTGAATGCCAGAATAAAGAGTATGAATTTGATTTGTCCTGCAGGAGCCTTCTGATGCAGAAGTGAATCTGTCTGGTGGCTGAATTATTGATGAAGGTTGTTGTTTTTAACCCTAGTGTATTGCCTGTGATGTGGTAAACATAACTTCTCCACAGGTTCTCATCCTGATTGCTGGCCAAATATTATTCTTGATTGTCCGTCTGTGGCTGCTATTAATTTAGGTAAGAGTCACTGCCATGGCTCCACAGGTAGTAATTAGGCACAATTTATTTTTGTCCTAGATACATCCTTAGTGGTAAGTATTAAAATCTGCATAGAATCATTTTTCATCCTTAAATGTCAATTCTTCTCAGAGTTTATAACCAATAGATTGTGGCTTGCATACAGCCCACGCACACAGAAACAACAAAGCATCAGAGTAAGTCTTCCTGCCTTCCCTGTCTTCTTACCCTTTGATGCAGTTATTTGTTGTGCAGACGCATCAGAAGCACACCCTGTGTCTGCCTTCTTTAGTCTTTGCCTATACAACTGAGAAAGTATGCCAGGGGTAATTGCAAAGCCGTGGATTTATTGCACACATAGGACAGCAGCAATCAAAATACCAATATGCCATTAGTGAGCCTTGAGACACAAGCCAGATGGAGGTGTGATTACTTAAGACACCTTTCTTAGGTGTTTAGGTTCAGATCAGAGATCCATTCTTGACTATTCAGCCTAGTAGAGATGAACTTTCCCCTCTTACTGCTGCATTTCTTGGTGTTTTATTGCAAAATTGTATAAAGTCCATATTTTTTTGTTTGACCCACCACAGTAGACTTAACAAAGCAACTTGTAGTGATGATGCCAAAAGGGAGTTATTTTCTAATGGTGCCTTTTCCACAGAAGCCTTTGGACACATTCATAAGTAAAGGAAACCCAAGTGTACCCAGCCATATGAGACTGTAGGGTACAAGATGAAATGAATGTGGGTGTGGGGAACATAAACCAAAAATCAGAGCGTGTTTACAGAAAAGATTTCTAGTCTGGTGAGAAAAGCTGCATCCTCCGTGGCAGAACGCGTTGCCATTGTCATCCTGTTTCTGAACACAGGTTTGCAGCAGCTTTCTGATGCAATGTCTACACGGACTTCCATGAAGATGCACTTATCCAAGCCAAGGTCTTTGCTGTGAGCTACAGTTTATAGAGCAAATGATTGACATAAAGGGTCTTTTTGCTGTTTTAAACAGCTGGGAAGAATTTTTTTTAAAAGTCAGGCTTGTGGTTGATGAATAAAACATGGCTCAATGTGATGCCATTCAGCAAGGGAAACTGTGGAATAATTTAAATTTTTGCACACAGGATTCTGTATACTGGTAAGGACCTGAGGTTTCATTGCGGTAAGCATTGAAATCTATTATAAAGTTGTGAGTATAACAGGGCACATAAGAAGTAACTATCATTAAAAATGAGAGTGAATTGTTCCTGTTAGAGGCACATTGAGCATGGTTATTAGAAATACTTTCTGCCTGTGGGAGATTTTTCTTTCTCTTTTTTCCCTCCCCAAGCTCATCAAAGGAATAAAAGCAGAAAAAAAATGAGTGTAATGGGTTTATTCTTTCTTTGTGCAGTGTTTGTGGAAGCTAACAGCAGTAAAAACCCTTTGTAGGCTAAAATAATAGTTCTTTAAAAAGCATTCAAAGAGAGGTACATGGGCAGCATTAGAAAAAAAGAGAAGGCTGCGTGTCATTTATAGGCTGGTTGGGTTTCAGTGGGCTCCCGGTGTGCTCCAGAAACATATGTTTAATCTGCCACATACATACCCTCAACTGATAGCAAGATAGTCTTTATTAGAATAGCTGTTTCAAGGGAAATGCCCCAGATATTCAACAGAGCCACATTTTTCAGCTTTGTTTTCAATTTTACAGAAGTCACGGATAGTACCTCATTGTCTTGGAAGACGGTCTATGTTATGCCACTGCTTTGATGAACTGGTTACTAGGCCACTGCTGCTAAAGGTACCCTGCAAACCTTTTTTTTTCCAAAATCAAGCCAATTGTAGCACTGCATTGAACAGGTTGAGCAGTGATATCAGCACATGCTTAAAACTAGCGATGGCCTTGGGCCTTGGGTTAGCCCTGTGTGCTCACTCAGGCATAGCCAAAATAATTTGTGTTAAATCATATTGCTTTCTTCTCCTTCTTCATTTAAGTATGTCGTGGTTTGACGCTGGACTAAACGCCAATCACACAAAATCTTATTTACTTATTTGCCTCTGCTGTGATTAAGCAGAGAAAAGGGAAAATGAAACTTCATTTTCATATGGTGAAAGTTAGGATTATTGGGGAAAATGGAAAACTTTGAGGCAAAACAGGTCCACACTTAAAGAGTTACGGTATAAAGAGGATTTATTACTAACAGAATAAAAAATAAACAGAAATAAGAAGAAATTAAAGTAAACTCCCAGAACAA
>VZTA01021754.1:80384-173419 GCA_013398855.1 Mohoua ochrocephala | reverse complement strand
CACTGTGAAGTTGATCTCACTTGGGCCAGGCACCGGGGAAGAACCCGTCCTGTCTTTTGCCGTCGGCTGTGTGTGGTGTTTTTGGTTTGGCGTGGGCTGTGCGGGGGGTGGGGAGGGACACCACTGGCCCCAGAAGCCGCACCGCGATGATCTCAGCTGCACGGCAGCTCACAGCTGTTTCTCAGCTGCCTGCAGCTCCAGGATTGTTCTCCCAGCGACCTGGGCCCCTGCACCAGGGAGAGGGCCGAGCCTGGGCCCACTCCAGGGATGGAGCCCAGAGCCTGCTTTCCCCCCTCCACTCGGTGGGAGAGCAGGATCAAAAGAGAAGTTCCCACACCTAGCGAATCTTTAAATATGCACATCGCAGAAGCATCATCAGCTTCTCATTGGGTTAGCAACCTGTCCATCAACTAAGTTTCAACCTACCACAAAGTACCTCCGTTCATTCCCTCTTTTAAACATAGCCTTTGGATCACTAGCAACTTTTGAGACATTCACTATGTATATTATTTAGTTGAAGTGGTTTATGATCTTTTCTGGACACTGGTATATTTGGAAAAGTATTTATGAGTTTATCTAGACTCCACCTATGAATTGAAAGGATAAATGCACAAAGCTATTCAAAACTTTTCAAAAATGTGCTAAGGAAAAGCAAGATCAAATAATCAACAAACAATGGCAAAATTCAACATTGTCATTTTTAAAGAGCTGTGTGTCTGGCAGCAAGACAGTATTCATTGCTTTGTGAACACTGAGTGAAGCTGAGGACAGTGCGATTGGTTTTAAGTAGTATAATTTATTCCGGTTAAAGTGCTTGCAAGATGGGACCTGTGGGATCATTTTCTGTAAGTGAAAGAAGACTTCCTAGATAAGGTCAAGTTGTGTCTGGTCTTTCCAAAGCAGTTAGCATACGTGATGTCTCCAAAGAGTCCCGACAATTGCCTTGAGCTCTGTGTGAGCTTTTTTTGTCTATTTGATCTCTGGATTCTTATCTGGTCTCAGAATACTCATCACATGGAAATTTATTATTTTATGTCTAATTTAAATGGTCAGAAGAATTAAGTAGATTTATATTATGCTTAAGTTTCAGTCCCAAGTAATTTTCCACAAGTTAGTATTACTTTCCCCTGTGGTGTTTTGACCCTGGCTGGATGCCAGGTGCCCACCAAAGCCCTTTTATCACTCCCCTCCTCAGCTGGGCAGAGGAAAGAAAATACAACGAAAGGCTTGTGGGTTGAGATAAGGAACAGGGAGTCATCACTCACCAGTTACAATCATGGGGTCCTCCACGGGTTGCAGGTGGATCTCTGTTCCATTGTGGACTTCCATGGGCTGCAGGGGCACAGCTGCCTCACCATGGTCTGCACCATGGGCTGCAGGGGAACCTCTGCTCTGGTTCCTGGAGCACCTCCTCCCCTTCCTTCCTCACTGACCTTGGTGTCTGCAGGGCTGCTGCTCTCGCATATACTCACTCCTCTCTCTGGCTGCAGTTGGTGTTGTGCTGTAACTTTCACCCTTCTTAAAATCTGTTATCCCAGAGGTGTTGCTGTCACTGATTGGCTCAGCCTTGGCCAGTGCTGGGTCTGTCCTGGAGCCGGCTGGCACTGGCTCCACTGGACATGGGGGAAGCTTCTGACAGCTTCTTACAGAAGGCACTCCTGTATTCCCCAACTATCCAAACCTGCCCTCTTCTCCCTGCCAACTAGCAACAGGACAAGAGGATGTAGACTTAACCTGCACCAGGAGGGGTTTAGGTTGGACTTTAGGAAGAAGTTCTTCACTCAGAGGGTGATTAGACATTGAAATGGGCTGCCCAACACCAGGGTGGTGTTGGAGTCACTGTCCGTGGAGGTGTTTAAGGAAAGTCTGGACGTTTCACTCAGTGCCATGGTCTTGTTGACATGGTCTTGTTCGGTCATAGGATCAAGTCAATGATCTCAGAGATGTTTTCCAACCTCATTGATTCTGTGATTCTGTCTCATCCTTGATCCTCTCCAATTCACTTTTTAGCTCTCACACACTGCTAAAACAGCTCCTAACAAAACCTCTCATGAATAAGTCTTTTTAGCCAAAGGCCAGAACAGCAACTTCTCTAATTGACTCCTAAGTATCCCATCGTTCCTGAACCACTGGGAGGGGGGCATGAATATTTGACAATTACCTGCAGCCCTTTCTCCTCTTAGAGAGTCTGCCTCACCTGAGATAATTGTAAGTTTCCAACTTAAATGGTAGGTCTACATGGCTCTGTTAATTCATTGCTGTTTGGCCTGTGGACGTTTAGGGGAGAGTGGCTTTATGGGGAGCTGAGAAAGATCTTGTTACTTCATGAGAAATGCACGGTCTTTGTCAAACACTTGGTCTTCATCAGGCTCTGGGTTTGTTTATTGCTATTTCACAGAAGGGAAGTAGTATATATTCCATGAGAATATGGCCATAGGTAGTGCCTGGATGTTGGTTTGGTTTAGAAAGCTGAGGAAAAAAACCAAAAGAGGTGAGAAAATCAGGGTACCTAGGTGTTTGGAGAAGAGAGATTCAGGAGCAGTGATTTACTTCTGCATTGATTAACTGTATGTGAAAAGGCTTTCAAGAAGAGACAAATAGTGAGTTGCCTGTCACTGTGTGTTTGGTATTTAAGTTGTTTTATTTTGATGTAAAGCAATGACAACATGGCTGGGCAAAGAGAAAGAACTGACCGTGACTAAGAAATAAAATCAGACCAAAGACTGAAAAATGCTAAACCAATGAGAATATGATTGCAAAAGATCAACCTCTCTAGGAGGCACCTAATTTCTGGCCATACTCTCCTGCAGGATGCTGTTCTTTCCACATAGTTTAATTTGCAAATTATCTTTCTTTCTCTGCTAATGTCCTGCAGTGTAACCCCCAGCCCCATCAATAAAAGATGTGGTGATGAGTCACACATTCATTGCAGTCGTTGCACCCGCAATAAAAATTCAGTCTCTGACAGTTCACAATATACAAATCATATCAGCATGCAGTTAAGGTTGAGGCTACAGAGCAGTAATTTAGGGGGAAAAAAAGACATTAGATGGTGTAATAGTCTCAAAATCGAGTATTAGACACAGATAAAATTCAGACTTTGGTTTATAAATAAAAAACAACTGGGTGTGGTAAGCCTGGGAATGTTGGCTCTGCCCTGCTGCAACAGCAAGATGCAAATGCATTGAGTGCAAACGGAGGAGCCAATTAGGCTGTGTTCAGGGTCACTCCATTTAGGGCTGAAATGAACAGCTGGGTATTCATTCAACAGGTTTCCAAGAAGCAGGTTCTGTTCAGATCTGAAGCAAACGAATAATGACTTTTAATAAACCTTTCCCTCTTCCTACTTGTTACCTTTGACATGTTAAAGATTAAACTCTCATTTGTAAACTGATAGGCAAACAGCTCTGAGCAAAGATTTCCCATGGAAATCTTAAAGATGATTTATGCCATTTTTGCTTGTGTGTCATGCAGTAGAAAGAGACTGCTTTGCTATTTATTTTATTTATGCTGTTTAGTTTCTGAGAGGGAAATGAGAAAGAGCATTCATCAGAATTTCTTATTCAAGCTCTCTGTGGGCCTCAAAGTGTTCTGAGGGGAATCAATATGCAAAATGAGATGCCTGTTTCAGTTTTGTATACTAAAAAGTTTTACATTTTTTTCTTCCTGTAAAAATGCTGTTAGACTGGTCAAACCTTTTGAAATGCTAGGTATTGAAAAATAAAAGGAAATGTTCTATGGGGAGACGAGTAGCTTGCATACATGCTGTGGATACCTGTAAATGTATTTTCTGGAAAAAAAGAGTGATGTATACATAGAAGAGACTGTCATTATTGTTAGGTTTCTTGAATCAGGACTGTTTTTTCTTCTGCCCAAAGTTAGTATTCCTGTGAATGCTAAAATAGCGGCAGAGATGTGTCATACTGCGTGCACAGGTATCAGCACCTGTGGACACAGGAACAGTTTTGCTTTTCATGTTTTGGATCCCATATGGACACAGACAAAGGCATGGCAGGAGTGTACCTCCAGTGCAGAGGTACCATGGGTAGATCCTAATGAGCCTTCATCAGCTCCAGACTAAAACACCTACATTTAGGTACAGGCAAGCAGTTTTCCACGTGAGCCAAGGGCATGGTTCTGTTGTCTAAGTGTTGGTGAGATGCCCTAGTTATTCTGCTGGCCTCTGGTGGCTGCCCTGGAGATGCGTGGGCCTCTGGCAGGTCCTGTGCCTGCTGTGTTTGCCAGCCCTCCCAGGGAGATCTCAGCAGCAAGGCTTTGTAACAGACGTGGTGTTTGGGCAGCTGAATTAGGTTCAAGGCCTCCACCTACTCAAAGAGTACCTGCTTCAAATCCTTGCTCATATGAATACATTTACATGCAAATACTTAAATTTAAGTGCTTGCATCTTAAAATGATCTCTACCCCTGGTCTGGCTCCAAGTGAACTAACTTGGCCCAGCTCTTTGGGTAGCCAGTCACTGCAGCTGCTGTATCTCACTTCACTGTGTTACAAACATGCTTGGAAGCTTCTGTCTCCATTTAGTTCAGGATCACAGGACTTTCTTCCTAACGCTAGGCAGCTCCCTCCTCTGCAGATATTTCCCCTGAAATCAGTAAAACTTCTTGCAGGAGGAGATACCCCTCCAGGTTCAGAGAAGTTTGTTACCTATTTCCTGGGAAGTACCACCCGTGTGGGGGTTTTTGGCTCATTGGAAAGAGCAGTAGTTGCTGAAGAAAGGTAAATATTTATTAAGCATTTCCACATATTCATGTTCTACCCACCCTGATTTTTTAATTAGGAGCCGCTGTGAGCCCAGGAAGCCTGTGCCACTTGTTCTCAGCCAAGGGAGGGACTCTTCTGGTTTTGAGTTTATGCATGGGTTCAAATGAGTTTCATGAGCAGGCGCAGGATGACCTTTTCAAGTAAAGCACTCATGCCTCAAGTTTAAGGGAATCTATGCTGAACAGAAGTTTGAGAACAGAATGACATAAAATTAATTGGTTTATTAGTTTGCTGAAAACCTATAATTTGATTCAAAGGTAACAGTTTGAAAGGCATTGGATTGCAACTTCATAAAATGTAGTTGTATTTCATATATTTAAATATACATACACATACATGTATAAAAATATAAATATGTTTGTTAGTGGCAAAAGGCAGTGCAGAAATAACACCAGCCCATTACAGAATGAGGATGGTCACCTAATAAACAGGGACATAGACAAGGCAGTGGTGTTTGATACTTTCTTTGTCTCTGTCTTCCACACTGATGATGGGCTAAGGAGATCGCAGGGCCCTGAGCTGGAGGACCATGGCTGTGACAGTGATAAACTCCCAGTCAGCCCTGAACTTGTACGGGATCTTCTGCTCCAGTTGGATCTCTATGAAGATTTCGAATTCCCTTTTTGAGTGTGTATAAAGTGTCAAATTTCTGGTAATACAAAAATCTGAAGAATACTTTTTCTTCCTAGTGAGTGAACCTAAGGAATTTGTGGTTGAAGTAGCCTTGGGAATTCCAAATATTCATCACATAACATCGGGTGACCACTCATCTTTTCTCATTCATTGCTTTCAGTGTGAGGAAAGCACATACTAACTTTCCCATCCACATCGAGACCCTGAGTCAAACCCCTTGCAGTATCCCCATGTTTGAGTAAAACTGATGCCTCTGTACAGCATTTCCAGACTAAATGGCCAACAGCAGCAACTTCTTTGTTGTGCCATTTTAAAAGTTTTCCTTGGCCAATTATATGAAACAATTAATATGAGAGAGATACTCTGTCTTTACGGATGTACTTCAGCTGCAGCTCCTACTGACAATCATACTGTGCCTCCAGTGAAAGACAGTGGTGAGATTTGGTAACTGTAATGGACAGGCAAACAGTGGCACTTACTGATAAACGTGCATTTGTTAGAAGGTTTTTATTTCATCCCATGTAAGTACATTGAAAGCCAAAGCTATTTCACTGGCATGCTGGGTTTTTTTTCATTCTTCAGTAAAAGCATTTAATATATTGAAATTAGCTTTAACATGTTGAAGCATGTTTATTTATTGATGGTTTGGGGATATTTTTGCCCAGAAAATATCCAAATCTTTTTTTGTGCATACATTGTGAAGCCATACTTGCTGTATTTTCATATTCAGGAGATTGTGTTCTATTAGCTTAAATTCATTAGTGCTTTTTGGTAGCAAACTGTGTGGGAAATACAATTCAAGCTGCTAGACAGAACCAAACTTGCTGAAAAAGCTCATAAATTACCTGTTGTGATCCATCATCATTTATCTTTTTGCTTAGATCAAAGGAAAGAGGTGGCAGATTGTCCCAGTCAGTGTGTTAGTGTGCAGAAGGAAGGATTTATTGTTAGCCATCTCTGTCAGGGGGTCACAGGTTGAACTGGGAAGGATGTCCTGGTGAGCATTAGCTGCTGAGCTCCTAAAATGGTCATCTGCCCTCAGTTTGAACAGTGACCACCTCCGTGCAGAGGATGGGGATACTGAATAACCCTACATGGCAGAGCCTGGCAAGCAGCCTGCTGAGCCAGTCTGTCCTCTGCCTCAGAAAAGTGCCTTTCTCCACTGGGGACTCCTTGAACAAAACTCATGAAAGTAAGTGCTGCCGTGCTCATTGTCATTCTAAGTACAGCAGAGGATCATGGCTGTGTAATGCCACCCAAGGAAGCATGTTTCCTCCTCCCTGGCAATAAGCTCAGTGTTCAGGGCAGTCTTCTGTGATGTGATAGATGGAATTTCAGTCCCCTCTCCTGTCTGATGGGAATTCAAAACCGCGTCTTCCATTTTTAGGGAAAGTCCCCGCATAGCCCATTGGCTGTACCCATCCCTGCCATAAAAAACATTTTGTACCTCTTGTATAAATGCTGTTCATTATAATATCAAGATGTGCCTAAACAAGCCTCAGAGGAGGGTGAATGCTCTGTTTAGCATAATGCTTGCTTCTTTTCTCTGTGCTGGTTTTTCCCATGAGAAGTGGTAAAATTGTTTTTCTTCTGAAATGGCTTCTGTGTTAGCGATGAGCAAGGAGTGGGGAATGAAAGTTTGAACCTCTTTATGTCATTGAATAAATGATTATATTTATTTTTCTATATCCTAGATGAATGCTTTGGTTACTAAGACTGAAATGAATTTGTGTCACTTCTGCTCTGGGTGTCATGAAATTGGTGTTTTTGGTGTATTCCTTTTAGCTCAAAGCTGTCAGAGATGGAGAAGAACCTGAACATAGGAAATGCCCTGCCAGATGTGACAGGAGTCATGTGGCCCAGGGCTTGGGCTTGGAGCTTGGTCTCTCGTATTTCCATCTCCCCAGGCTCCTGGCTGTCCAGAGTGACCTGTGTTAGGGATGTTAGAGAGTACCCCTGCTCTCAGGGTTCATTTTTGGCTCTCATTTCTTTCAAACACACAATAGTGTCTGCCCTCACCACTGCCTGTGGCAGCGTCTTGCAGAAATCCTCTACCAAGCATGTGACATGGCTTTCTTGAATTCAGACTGGGCTACAGCTGCTTCATTGGAGCTCTGTCTGCCTGTGTCAAGCTGCTGCCTGTGAGCCTGTGTGGACAGAGAGGCACTGGGGTCCTGGGGGCACTGATTTCAGCAGGTAAAGCACAGACAGAGTCACTGTGATGTGATAGCAGCTGTGGGCTGGTGGCTGGGTTGCAATTTATCTTCTTGAAGTCTGATTTCCAAATCAGGTCTGGATCTCTCTCTGAGTTTCTCCCTGCTCCCTTTCCTCTCTCGAAGAGCGATGCCGCGTTTCCAACTCTTCTTTCAGCAAAGGGACAACTACAGACTCCAGACATAGCTGATGAATAAATGTGTGGGTTTTTCTAGCATGGACCATCTTGTGAGGGAGAGAGGAGAAGTAGCTGTAATCAACACATTGTGAATTAGACCTTGCTCCCCAGTCAGCCTCATGTGTCTGTCTCATACTGCTCCATGTGCTTATGGGCAGCAGGAAGCAGGAGGGAGAATGTAAACAAAGCATTTGATTAACTCACTATTCCTTCCTTTCTGACTGTAACAGAATCAGCATGCAAATGCCATTCCGTGTTTTATTTTTTTGCATTGACAGTGTAGCTACACAAAAAATATTATGATCTTCTGCTGCCAAGTGCAACTGAATGAATTATTCTGAAGCACTCTGAAGCCTGTCTTTGTCACAGTCTCCTATTTCAGTCCCTGTCATGCACTGTGCCTATCATTCATTGTAGTTGATGGGTTGAGGGCAGAAAGGTGTCTCTCGCCTTGTTCTCTGGAGAATTTCGTCTTGTCTGGCTCACCTTCAATCACTGCTAATAGCTTTGCTGGAACAAATTCAGGAAGGGACTGTGAGGAGATGATGAAAATATTTCACAGGGCAGTTTATATTTTAATAGCTAGTTTTAAAAATGAATTTTCCAGAGCAGACCAAAATGAAGATTGCTTAGAGACATTTTTCTTACAAGCCTTTTAATTAATTTTTTTATTGTTATTAATCTTTAAGCCCTTCGCATACTTGTTACATTTTTCCTGTGAATTGCCATGAAAGATTGGATTGTACTTTGATTGACCAATGAGCATTTATCTTATGAATTCATTAGGACGAGTTACTGTTCAGCAAACATTGTGTTGGAGGAGGGAACAAAATAGCACTGCAGCTTTAGGACTGTGTTTTTGTAGGATGCTTTCACAAATTTTCCACTGCTGCCTCTACGTTACTTTTTAAGCACATTGTGGCTGTGCTTGTGGCAGGTCTCCTGTCACTGTTCTGATGTTGGGCAAAGGTCAAAGTGGAGGAGTGTGACAGAGCTCACCATTTTGGCAGGAGCTCCATGGCACACAAGTGAGGGTGGACTTGGTGGACTCTTCTTAAGGTTTTTAGATTGTATTTACTGTTGTTTTCTTGCAGGACTTTCTGACCTCTCTGTTCCACTAGAATGTCTATCTGAAAAGACAGAACTAAAATTCTAGTCCAAGAATTTAAGAAATACCATAGTGTGTAAATGTTCCCAATTATTTCTGTGAGTATTTTTTCAGACAACTGTAATTAATTGCAGGAGGTAAGAGATATATTTGGGTATTCTTAGGGAAGGTTTATGTTTCAGTCAGCTGTACAAATAAATATCAAGTGATCAAGTATCAATAAAAGGAGAGACCTCTTGACATCAGTAGTTTGAATTACTGTTTGCTTTTATGTTGCTCTCATTTCTATAAGCATATTGGATACAAGCTTTTGGATGACAAGAAGGGGTTATATAACCCATTGCTGGAACAAAGGCAGACATCTCTGTTGCTATTAGTATAACCTGTGATTTAATTTGATTTTGCGTCTACATGCCATAATTTTTTCACAAATTTTAAATTGTGAAAGTTGTAAATTGTGATTGTGCAAAAACTGGATCAGAAGGATGGTGTTAAAACCCTGGAGTGAGACTGAGAGAAACAGGCTTCATAACTGGCTCTACTGCAGGCTGCCTTTGGCAAGGTGGGCAAATCATCCTGCATGGCTCTTGCAAGATATATCCTCTAGAATATATTGCCTTTGGGACACCAAACAGATTGAAGACTCATTCCTCCTGTCCCTCTCTGTTCACAGTCTCAACCTGAGATGCCTGTGGCTCAGTGCGATTGTCTTCTCAGTATCAGGAGGCATAATGAAAATAAAATATGAATCTGTGCATACTTTCCAGAGTGGTATGAAGAAATGGAATCTGATTTGGAGAAACTAAAGGTACTAAAGATGATTTTTAAGATTACATCAGTGACTAAAATAACAGTCTCTTTCGTTATTTGCTGTGATTTTTTACAACTTAATTGCTTTGACACAAAATAAACACTGTATGTTGAAGCCTTTTTAAATTCACTGATTGAAGTACTACCTTTTCACACTTTTTTATTTTCCCCAGGGATTACAAGATTAGGATTTGTTTGAGAAGAAAATGGGGCATTTTGGTGCTAGACTTGATGAAATCATTGTCTGCAACTGTCAAGACAAAAATGACTCGAAGACAGATCATCTTGTTATAGGAGACTTGCTTCAGCAGTCTGGAACTTACAGCCAATTTAGTTATGTCAAGGCATTAAACCGCCTTTTCAGTCAAGACCAGGTATGAAGTAGTAAATGAAGTATGTTTTACCAGATTTTAATGATGACTGTTTTTAATTAGTTGCAGAAAACCTGCAGTAATTACGTTAAACGTTGTAGTTGAAGAGTTCAGAGATGAAAATACTCACTTCATGACTAGGTGAAGTGCTATCTGAACCTTTGTCCCCTATGTCACTAATTTTCAAGGATCTATGAATGTTGCAGTCCTTTTGCTGGCTTGTCTCTGGAAGCTGTGCTGCAGGGGCACACCCAGTGAGCTCTGGCTGCTCGTGGGCTTTTGGGTCCTGGAGCTGCAGCAGCCTCTGACACACAGAGGGTGTGGGCAGGGGCTCCTCAGCAGCCTCTCAACAGCCCTGGTGCTGAGCTGTGCTGCTTGCTGGTGCAGATGGAGCACAGCTCCTGCCACATGTGACAGGTGGTTTGGCTTACTGCAAGTCAGGTGAGTTACTGTGGTTTCACCCTCACGTGGTGTACACTGTCCTGGTGGCATTTTTTATGCTTCCTTTGGGGTACTCACAAATGAAAGTAAAAAGGAAGGATGCGGAATGAAATCTCCCTGTCATATATGAAACTCAAGAACCCCGGTATAAAGACTAGATTATTAAAAAAATATGCAGATTAATTATTCTCCTTTTTGGGCTTTTTGGATGGTAGAAAATCTAGCAAAATTATATGGGAATATATTTTTATTTTGACTTCAAAAAATGCAAATCTCTGAATAGCTCTTTAGTCAAGTCTTGAAGAAACCATGAAAATATGAGACAGCTCTTCTAAATAATTGCTTTTTAACATGGTATAAAATACAATTCTTTCCTTTCTTATGTTGTCTGAGTAAAACCCCATCTCTGTTACATCCAGCTGACACAGAAAACAAGGCTACTCTGTGATTAGCACAGTAAAATGTGGATTCTGCCTGTATGAGCAATGGAAGTGGTGCCTGAGTCTATGTTTATCTAGACTTAGCAGTCATTAAATTGTTTTATTTTGTCATGTGAACTTACCTAAGAGAATTTCATTCAGAGTGAGATTGGCAGAGGTTACAATCTCTGGAAAGCACCAGACCATCACTTCTAGCATCTTCCACCCCACACCCCACATTTCTAATCTCACTAATGGTATTGTGACCTTTCCAGCTCTTGTGGAGCTCAGAGCTGGAAGACTGCAGAAATTCATATTTCAGGTACGGGCAATGCTCCTTCTATTCTGATTCCATTGGAAGGGACTCAAAATGAGTTATTCTTATCCTTTTCCATTAAGCATTCCTCTGCTTAGTAGCATAAATGTAATTAAGATTGTGGGCCTCATGACTCTTTTTAATGGAATTAGATCTCATGACTCACTCGGGCATTATCTGAAGAACGTCTCCCTATACAAAATGACTCAATCACTAAGATTGCTGTCTGGCAGCATGCCAAGATATTAGGACCCAAGGAGCTAGCACTTAATCTGATTCAGGGACATCTTTAATATTTTTTGAACATACATGCAAGCGTATTCCAAATATCTTTCCCTCCAAAAAAAGAAGTTAAGAATTTATTTCAGGCACAGTCTTCACTCTGAGATGTCTTACAACATTATTGATCCTTTTAAAGTAATTGAATTTAATTCTGAAACATTTAGCAAAATTTCAGATGAAAAGATAGTGCATAAAAATCAGGACAAAGTTCAGGGCCATGAGGAGGTCACCGAGCACTGAGGGCTACGACTACTGGCACTTTCATTTGTTTAGCCATTTTTCCTTTTTTTATTCTCTTGATCTCAAGATTGAGTAAAAGAATTGGGTCAGACTAAATATCCCATTATTAAATCCCCACCATTACATTTAGTCAAAAATGATCAGGAAAATGTGATGGGGAGCAGCAAGCTTTCTTGGTCAATGTCAAGTTGAATTTGAGCCAGCAGCGCCCTGGCAGCCAGGAGGGCCAACCCTGTCCTGGGGGGCATCAGGCACAGCATCGCCAGCCGGGCAAGGGAGGGGATTGTCCCGCTCTGCTCTGCTCTGGGGCGGCCTCACCTCCAGTGCTGGGGGCAGGTTTGGGTGCCACAATATAAAAAAAGATACTGAACTATTAGGGAGCATCCAAAGGAGGGCAATAAAGATGGTGAAGGGCCTTGAGGAGAAGCTGTGTGAGGAGCAGCTGAGGTCACTTTGTCTGTTCAGCCTGGAGAAGAGAAGACTGAGGGGAGACCTCATCGTAGCCTTCAATATCCTCGTGAGGGGAAGTGCAGGGGAAGACGCTGGTGTCTTCTCTGTGGTGATAGGACCCAAGGAAAAGGCCTGAAGCTGAGTCAGGGGAGGTTTAGGTTGGATATCAGGAAAAGTTTCTTCACTAGAGGGTGCTTGGACACTGGAACAGGCTGCCCAGGGAAGTGGTCACAGCATGAGCCTGATGGAGTTCAAGAAGCGTTTGAACAATGCTCCCAGACACATGGTGTGACTTCTGGGGCTGCCCAGGAGTTGGACTCAATGATCCTTGTGGGTACCTTCAAACTCAGAATATTCTAGGATTCTATGATTCTTGTAGTATCTCTTTCACATTATGAGTATAGGTAGTAGTGGGACTTCTTGATCTGAAGGCTGTTTAAATTTAAAATCTCCCAGTGGATTAATCTTCCCTGAACTGGTTCAACCATTATTGCTCCCACTTTAATCTTCTTTGGCACTCAAAATACATTTATGTACTGTGCCAAATTCTAGCCTATTTCTTAGTTTAAATCTTGTCTTCCAGTGAAATGAGAAGAAATATGCTACAACCATATTCTTAAAATCAGTCATTTATATCTGAGATGATACTTGCATGCCAAAGGGCCTAATTTTCAAGCATGATGATTTGTTACCAAAAGCCAATGGAGTAAAGAGGAAGTGCAGGTTCTACCTGCACCTCTGCAGAGGTGTTGAATATGACTTTATCCAGTTGCAGGTGTCTGGACTTAGATATGCTGGTCAAGATTTTAATGTGTTCTTCATATTGGAATAATTGCCTCAATTTATTATTTCTCTGTTCATTGCCAGAAAGCTGGTATTTTCTCCTTGTAAAGGAAGAGGGAATAATTATTAAATTAACACAATGAATCGTTATCAAAATAATTTCTATCAGGTATAAAATTTCTCATGGTGATAAACAGTGAGCAATGTCATTCTTTATATTTGTTCTAGCCTGACAGAGACCAACGCATCTTCATTTATGGTAAGTTGCTAGATGCCATATGGTGTTAATATCAGAATGGGGTACTTTCAGTCATCTAAAATGAAGTTGTGTGACATGACACAGAACTTTGTGAAACCTCGGTGGATATACCAGAATCTAGTAATACCTATTCAGTGGTCATGCAAGATCCTTTTAATTGCTTGAAAGAGTTTTCCCACATGCTGGTGCTGAAACTATACCATAGTCTGAAAAGATATTAAAACATTAGCAAAACTTTCTAGAAGAGATGTTTTCTGAGGGTTTCATGTAAGCAGCAACTGCAAGCATACAACTTTAATATGTCAGTTCAAGAAAACACTGTCTGCTGCCTGTTCCATCTGTTCTAGGATGTGTGATTGATATGCTGCTCCAACAGGCACTCATCTACAGAACCACCTGAGACATGAGACTCTGCCAACCACTGTAGGTGTTAAGCCTGTGCTTATCCACTGCTGAGATGCAATTGGCATGGCAAGTTGTTTTGGGCTTCAAGTAAATACCAATAGAGTTTAAAATAGTAATAATTGTTAAATTCTGTCTTAGCAATAGGGCCTGATCTGTTGTTTGAGTCAGTGAGTGAAAAATCTGTCCTTTCTGAAATAGACAGGCACTTTCCCCTGGACCTCAGTGGGGCCAGGCTACAATATATGGCTTGTAGAATTAGTTGCCTGTAGATAAGGCCCATAATATTTAAAATGTTTCATTATTATTTCTGCTATTATTGTTTCTGATTTATAAAGCAGAAAACTAGAGCCACCAAGGTGAAAGACTGATAATTCCCACACTCTTAGCTATGAGCTTTTCTGGCTCCCCAGGTGGAGAGTCACAGGCACAGTTGTTCAAAACAGTGTGTGAAGCAATACACAAGTATAACATATTTGGAAACTTCACCACTTGGCCCCAAAAATGCAAGGAGCCAGTTATCTAACACAGGGTTATTTGTTTCTTTACTTCATGACTTTACAAAATGCTTTGGATACCTGTGGGCAAACAGTCTAATCGGTGAAAACTTCTGATTGCTTTGAATGCAGCAGCCATCTGAACACACTAAAATGAGTCAGTGGTTAAATGATTACTGATGCATTTACCCAGAAATGCCTTTGCCCACAAGCTATGGTTGATTTTGTTTTCAACCCCTGTTTTGACTTAAATCCTTTCTTTGCAGTGCTCATAATAACTGTTAGTATGAACATTTCTTAGAGTGTTTAATTTTCTGAACCAATGGGGTTGTCATGAGGAAAGCAGAATCTTGGTTAAGCAGGAGGCAGCTGCGCATGTGCTAAGGGATCTTTCCATAGACTTCTGACAATTTTTTCTGTATTGTTCCTTCCCAAAGGGCTGGAAGATGGGAAAGGTCAAAGTCCTACTATTGGAATGCTGGACCTTCAAGTTATGATTCTTCTCTTGGGCCAGTCTTGGTGTAGCAAAGCTTGCTATGGACTGTGCTGAGGGATAGTGCTGAGCACTCCATCTGTTCTCCTTTACTCTCTGCTGCCAGTGAAGCAATACAAAAGAAATATTGTGCGCTTTCAGGTAAGTGGAAGAGATATATTAGGGAAAAAAAAAAAGAAAAAAAGAAAGAAAAAAAGGAAGTCTATCTTTCAATTATGAGGACTTTTTAAAGATATGGAAGAGAAAATAAATTTCCCTCACCGTAATGTCCTCTCACAGTCAAATTTTTGCCTTCCTGAAATATTTATGAATATTCCTTTCTCTTTTTTTTTTTTTCTTTTTCTGTGCAGCATGTGGTCTTCACTTGGAGAAATTAGTCTGGTGTATCTTCAAAAGCTGAACCTATTTGAACAACGCCCATCAATCTGACAGATACACTGCTTTATTAAATTACTTAAAGACACTGACAAAGCCAATAACTATGAACCTTAATCTTAAGGATCTAAATTCTAATTTGTACAATGTCTTCCACTAGATTAGCACAGAGAGAAGATAAAGCGAAAAGCTGACTCTGTGTACAAGCTAGACAGTGCACATCAAAGCCCAAAATCAATAAAAGCAGCAGAAAGTCTGCTGCTCTCCTTTAGACATTTACTCATGGCGTGAAGGCATTTTTATCATCAAGTTACCTGGATTACAGAACAGACTTTATTTTATATGAGATTTTCCCTTTCAAGGAGGAATAATTTTATTGTGGAAACAGTAGTTTTCTTCTTCTTCTTAGCAGGAAGAAGGCACGATACATTTATAAATATAATAATAAATTCTTGTGATGCATTTTGAACCTTCCTAAGAGAAATTCCACGGATGGAGAAAGGGAATACATGGTTTTCAGGTACTGGTGAGCCAGAAAACAACTCCTCCCATGTGGGAATTTCAAGACCTCTTTGTCATTAGGGCATTCAAAAATGGTATTCTGTGTAGTGACCGAAAGCTTGAAATGTCATTGTATTTTTTTTTCCTTATATCCAGTTAGATCTTCCTCTGTTTCAATTTGTGACTACTGTCAGTTTTTCTCTCACATTCCCTCATTAAGGAGCCTCACTCTGTCTCTCATCTTCTCTTAACTATTGGAAAATTGCTATTAAGTTCCCCCTAGGACTTCTCTTCTCCAGACAAGAAAGTCACAAGGGTATATTTGAGACATAATACACATTTGCGACTCAAGTCCAACACCAAATTATTTGTTTGTTTTATTGTCATCCTTACAAAAGGACATCAGTGAAAATTAAGTGTCATTTTACTGAAATAAAGTGCCAACATGGAAAGTCAAAGCAACATTAATGCATTTAAAAACCCCTCTGAAAATTCCACTTCTTTATGTAAATGTATTCCAGGGAACAACTTGATAAGCAATGCTAAATTGAGGCTTAAACACACCTTAAAACTACCTGGTCTTTAGTAAAAATTACGGCTTTTTAAAGTAAGAGTAATCTTATTCTGTCCACACCTGCACACAGAAGTCCCACCTAAGCCAGCAGTCAAACATTATTAAATTTATATTCCCTTGAAGAGGGAATTTGCCTTTTCAGTAACAGCCTTCGCAAGGAAGGCGCTTTGATAGTGACTGCCCCTGCTATGTCACTTGATGTGTGCAGGACACCTCCAGGCTCATCAGCTGGTGTTCCTCTGTACTCAGTTTAGATGTGCAGCTTTTTCTTTGTCTCTTCACTACCCAAGGAAGCTCTGACTCCTGTAAATGGAAAGAAACAAAATTCTCTAGAGAAGACTCCTTTCCAAACTAGATATGTGTTTGTTTTCCTTGGGGTAGAGTTAATTGCCTTCATAGTAGCTATGAAGGGGCTATTTTGGATTCCTGCTGGAAACAGTGTTGATAACAGAAAGGATGTTTTAGCTGTGGCTGAGCAGGGTTTCACAGTCTTTTCTGCCTCTCACCCCACCGGTGAAGGGGCTGGGGGTGCACAAGGAGCTGGGAGGAGACACAGCCAGGACAACTGGCCCCAACTGACCAGAGGGACATTCCATACCATATGATGTTGTGCTCAGCATATAAAGGAAGAAGAAGGAAGGGTAGAACTTTCAGAGTAATGGTGTTTGCTTCCCAAGTCAATGTTACATGTGATGGAGCTAGGCTTTCCTGGAGATGGCTGAACACCTGCCTGCTCATGGGAAGTGGTGGATAAATTCCTTGTTCTGCTTTGCTGGCGTGTGCGGCTTTTGCTTTCCCTGTTAAAGTGTCTTTATCTCAACTCATGAGTTTTCCCTCTTTTACTCTTCTGATTCTTTCACACAACCCACGGTGGGACTGGGGGCTGAGCTGCTGTCTGGGCTTAAACAGCAAGTAACAAAAGTATGTGGGGTAAGACAGCATTGCCTTGTGCCTTTCTTGTTACTTAAAGTATAAGGAGCTAAGGACAACTCACGTAGACTTACATAGTTGAGGTTTAGGTTAAATAAATCACCTATGTTAGATTTAAGAAGAAACAGGCAGATGTTTACCTTATGCAGTTCTAGTTCAAATCTACAGGCTTAATTATTACAACTCCCCTGCAGGAAAAGAGATTGGGCCTTCCAAAGAAAGTACCACATGGAATGCTTAGGACAATAACCAGAATGTGCATGTAACTTCTGTGTTCCTCACCTGATCCCTCATTAAATGTCCAGACTAGAAGAGTTGGCACAATATGGAAATCCTTCTGTAGAACTAGATATTCTTGTAAGTTATGTTCCACAATAGATGGAGTAATTCAACTCTTTACTACTGTGAAAGACTTAATGGCTTCTGATATACTGCCTCCTCCTAGCAGGAAAAAGAGGTTTTATCTCATTTTCTTATCAGGACATCACATCTTTCATTAGTGTTGGCTGAGGAGCTGCAGTAGTTCGCTGTGTATTTCTGGAACAAAATGCTTTTGTGATGAAAAATAGGCACCTGGGTTTTAGGTGGAGTAGTAGAAAAATTTGGGTTGGTAGGCACTTGTGGAAGTCAGCTCGTCCAACCTCTTGCTGAACACTGCTCACCTCTGAGAAAAGCCTGAGGAGATGTCTTTAAGAAGAGATGGGTCCTGATCTTCTCTTTCATTCTGCTGACTGTGAGAGGAGAGCAGGTTGGACAATGATATTGATGGTGGTGATACTGAGGTGCAGGGTAGAAAGCTGGAACAGTTTCTTAGTCCCTGCTAGAGAGAGCATTTAATTTTTTTCATATCAGGGTCTTGTGGAATTGGATCACACTGCCCATAATGCTGTCTTCAGATTACTTGAGAAGTCACTTGTCACTGGTTTAGGCAGGATGTGAAGCATAAGAAATAAGTTCACCTGCTTGTGTTGAATGTGTTGTGTATGTGTAGTCTGGTGTGGATGGTGCCTTGAAAGCACACAGCCTATCAGCAGCTGGTTGGAAAGTAATCTAAACTGCTTAGGCTGAATTTAAAAGCTGTGTGCTAAATGGGTCTGTAGTTTTCAGTGGTATGACATTCCTATGTTTGCAACATGAGAAGTAAAGAAATTTAGCAGGTTTAAGTTACCTAGTACTGAATGGCCTCTTTGTAAAAAAATTCCCAACCACATGCATATTTTCTGCCCCTATACACTTACATGTATATTAATATTGTTTGGTAAAAGGCTTTCATAGCTACACAGGCATTATGCCTTTTGTACTGTTTCTTCTCTAATTTACAAGTCAGTATGAATTTCCTTTGTCCATTTTTGACATCAAGACAGTGACTCAAAGTCACATGCAGGTTCAGAAGATGCTCCACGTACTTGGATGCTCTTGTAGTGCAGAAGCTGTTATGGAACTTGTTTTTTGGTAAATTGCATTAGAGAATAAGCTTTATGTATTTGATTACATTGCCATTGTGGGGCAAGCATGAGCAATTTAGAGTATTAAACTGAGGCTGCACAGAAATGTGAGAAGTCTATTTAGGGCTCTCAAAGTTTGATTCTTTTGATAAGAGAGTATCTTGTGCCAAATGAACATTGGAGTGGCCTTCTGATTACTTTCAAATGTACACTGTAATTTCATTAAGGCGACCTTGAATGCAGAGTCGTGTCAGTTCCTTACAGGCTGACTCATCTCTGCTACACTCTGTTACTCTGTTACTCCATAAAGGGTCAAATCTCCACTTCTTACTTACTTATCCCCTACACAGAATTCCCATGGGCATCTAAACCACATATGGTTTTGAGACACAACCCATTTTGGGCAATATCTTAATGTAGTATTCAATGGCCAAATTAAAAGATGCAATGTCTTTAAATTCATTATATTGTATTGACCTCTGCTTGCAGCAGTCTGGAGGGCAATGCTATTTTGGAAGACTCCCTTTCCATTTCCCAGAGTGAAAAGAGGGTACAGATGCTGTTTCAGGCATTCTGCAATACTCGTTTGGCTGCAAAGTACATGACCTTGCTGGTGCACTGAGCACCATGACTGTAGCACGTTTCTGAGCCCAAGATAAGGCATTTAAGCATTTCTCTTATGTCTGTAAGCCATGACTTAATCGTGAGTCATACCTTGTAGTTTGGTATAGACTGAAGAAAGGTGCCGTTGTGCTTGCCATTTATAAATAAATCTCCAGTTTGCATCTAAATTATGCAGTAATGTACTGTAAAGTTTGAGCAACAGTAACTTTCTTCCTGCCTTTTTTTCCCTCAATTAAATTGGAAACATACTGTGTGAAATGTTTAGACATTAACTAGAAATAGAAGGGGAAGAGTGGCCACAGAGTCGTAATCCATTACCTGTATATAAATCAATATGAAGTAATTGCATAGCACATCTTAGCCAATGAGGATGTAACAGGCAGAGGACCACCTATCATCTTTATGCTGCAAGGGAAGGGTCACAGTTTAAAAAGGATATCTCTTTGAGAAGATTTGGTAAGCCAGTCACAGTACTGAGCACTTCATCTGCTTGACTACGGCTGGAGCTGGGGTCATCACCCTCTTTTCCACCTACATGTGAGTTTAACTGGGACTTAACACTTCCCGCACCTTGTTACTGGTATCAAAGGATGTCATACACAGGGAACCTGTGAGACAATGTGGTGTCCAGAGCTCTCACAGGGCCCCTAGAGCAGTCAGTGACTTCTTCAGGGGTTTCCACGTTTTGGTAAGAATGGAGTGATAGTCAGTGCTTAAACACTCCAATCAATGCCACCGTCTCTCTCTGATGATCTGCCCCAGTTCCTTAGGAAGGGCCAGGGTTACCTCCTTTTCCTTGGAAGCCAGAGGGTTGATATTTGCTTGCAAAGAGCTGCCTTAGTGGTCTGTTATTATGAGGCAGCTCATCTCTGCTGGTGGTTGTGTTTGTTGCTGCTTTACTTGATAATTCTTTGAGCTTGGATGATACAAATTACACTGGGGAGTGGCTATGGGTTTGCATTAGGAAAAAGTAAACAATGTACTTGACTTTTCTAATTGTTCTAGACAGCTGGTTTTTTTTAAGACTGTGCTGTTTTTAATATGCCACCCTCTGGTCATTTTTCTGATTTCAGAGAGAAAATTTCAAAGAAAGGATGTCATCCATCTTGTCCTGAATCTGCCAGAATGCTGTAGACAGCTACGCTACCTGATGTTTATAGGGCAAGATTGAACCATTGATTTTTCACATGAAACTCCCCATTGCCCTGAACAAATTCTAGTAAGGTAAAGCTAATGACATAACTGCAGCCCTTACAGATGAACAAGACCTGGTTCATCTGGCATTCTGTTTTGTTTTACAGTCTCTGATTGAAGCATTTCTGTTAGTATGCATTCCTTTATCTAACTTGCTTTCAAAGTGTTTGTAGTAAAACAGTTGAGAGAAGAGTGTCTCAACTATATATTATACAACAAATGTGTTACTGCTATTCTCATCTGACAGAATAATAAATGAAAAAATTTCTTAATGATTTTTTTTTTTGTGCCAGTTCAAACCTCTGACACTTGCAATTTCTAGAATACCTTTGAGGAAGAAACTCCAGCTGGAAACTGAGTTGCTTCAGAGTGGCATTGTAAACAGCTGCTCACACATCTCTGTGCAAAAATGGTTCTTAATCACTTTCTCAAAGGTGAGCAAGGGAGATGAGGTTGGCTGACTGAATCCTATGCTTGATATACAAAAGGAGTTCCCACAATTCCCACTCTGATTTGTAAAAAAAATTATCTCTAGGAGAAATGCAGGAATGCGTGCCAAGGGTGAAGCTGCTTTATGTTTAGAACAGATAGTGGTCCTAGCAACTCAACTGTACTCCAGAAGATGAATTATATCTCCCGCTCTGTAGGGCAGTGAGTAGATTTCACTGTCTTTCTCACACACAACACGGCAATTCTCTGGCACTTCTGGGCACGGGTGTGATAGCAACATAAGACGGCTGAAGACCAGAGCTCTCACGTATCACAGAGAGAGCCTGTGTAAAGTAACAAGCATAAAAATAGGCAAACCTAACCCCCACTTTTCACTCCAAATACAAATCTATAATAAATGCCAGGAGAGCAGAAATATAAGACAATGTAAATTAATTATTTACTTTAAATATAGAATTTCAAAATAGAGCTACCAACCATGAATGAAACATTCTCTTGGAAAAGAGAAAGCTTGCAATGTATTTTATGCTTTCCCAGCAGCTTCTAACAGGAACATGTGGTACTTTGAGACCACATTCAACCAGAAAGAGATTGAACTCTGCCCCCTTAAGGTTTTGCTGCAGATATTCCAAATTTTGCACCCGCAAAATGAAAGAGACCCTCAATTATGGTCAGGGAATGTTTTCTTAGTAATCTGTGAATGGTTGTATTACTATGTGTGCTACTAGGAGTCTTTTTCACTGCTTAATCATAATTATTTCCTTCTATTTGCAAGTATTCTACTAATTTTTGCATTCTGTGTTCATTCTAACTTCCTTACCACTCATTGCAAGGATTCATTTCGCTACTTTATTTACTTAAAACATTTCTATAACTTTTTGTATTTTTCCTCAGGTCATTTGCGCATATTGATGCAAAACTCAGACGGGGGAAAGAAAGTGTTTTGAATACTTTCAGCTCGGGGAAGGGGAATAAAACACATAACCCTGCTGGCTTTTGACTGACTAGCATATTTCTTTCCACGCGAGCAGTAGCGTACTGTGATTCTGCTGTGTAGTGCAGAGTATATTTTCCTAGCAGAACATACTCCTAGGGTCTCATGAATTATCCCTTAGTGGCACTGAACATCTGCTGAGGTTTCTTTTGATCCCCCAATTTCTCTTTTTGCAAGCCCATGAGAGAAGCAGCTTGCTTGTTTTATAAGCTTGGAGTCTGATTTCTCCCTTCAGGGATGATCTGTATGTTTCTGCATCAGCATCCCTGAATCATCACCATGATTTTGTTCTACTTTCAGGATAACCTCATAGAGGCTGGCTTGCCCCATGGACAAATGTGGAGGGTGGAAGACTGAAAGATGAATTTTTCGAGGGCTGCTCACTTTTGGGCTGCCTTTCAATGGTCAGCAGGGTTAGCTGTGTGTCTGGGACAGTGGCAATCGCCTGTTGCTTCCAGGGCTGCTCTGTTTGATCTCATCAACTGCTCTTTAAGCTTTCTGTGTACCAGCTGAACACAACAGTAAAAATGACAAAGACAGATTAGCTGCCTTTGAATTTGCCTGTATATATTTCCTCCTTTAAACTTTTGAAAGTCTTAGGACCTCTGTCTGGGACCAGAGATATCAAAATTGTCCTGCTTAAACAATCAACTTTGAAATTTATTACACACTTTATAAATATACATTTGGAAAATTCCAATAAAGAGTAAAGGATCTCATGAATCTCATCCTGCATCTAATGCACTATCTGGAAAGTTTCCATTGTGTTTAACGAAGATGGAATTGAGCTGCTGCTTTGAAACTGGCATTGTCTCAAATAAAGAGTAAGAATATGCAGCTCGTGAAGACAAAAAGCTATTTCTGAATGAGGAACTGATGTAGAGGAGTTATGCATGGTGAGTGGAGGGACTGGGAAATTAAAACATTTTGTTGTCTTTATTCTGTGTTGGTCCTCTCTCGTGCACTGAACATCAAAATACTTGTTTGGATTATAGGCAGATGTCAGTCTTTCTTCCTGCTAATCTTCCCTCTAAATGTGCTTTTTCTTATCAGACATGTACCTTGTGAGTAAACAAAGGGATTCTTAATGCCTGTATCAATCAGCTGGGAGAAAATAGAAAATTATCACTTGCAAAATTTGCAGGTGACCTCAAGCTACTGGGTAAGTAAATAAAGAGAGAGACAAGCTAGTCATATGGAATGCGTTAGATTATTCTGTAAGTGGGTTGATCTGAGTTGTGGGCCTTTGAAGACAACTCTAGGCTGGATTTTGAAACAAAGAATGTAGGTCCTGCTTTTGAGATAGGATGCTGTTATGCTGATGTCTTAAGACATTGAAAAGGTCTTAAGAGGAAGGTACAACTAGCAGGACAGGCATTTCCATTGAGGTAGTTAGCCAAAGAGCTAATGTGACCTGGGAGGAGTCAGCAAAGGCACAGGTAGGAGGATAGGCAGGGCATCTGTGTCATGGCAAGGCCATCACTGGAACACTTCAGCTCTGAAGTCCTAATTTTGGGAATTCTTCTGAAAAGCTGAAAAAGTTTTGAAAGAGTCTAGGCTGTAGTCTGGAAAACAGGTAGAAACCTGAACAAATTACCTTAAATTATTCAAGTTGCAGATGTGATTTCCTCATTGCCTACAGATACCTACGTGTAGGAAAAGCTTCAGAAAAACAACAGCTCTTTAATGCAACAGCAGAAAACTCAAGACTGGGATCTTTGCTAGGCAAATAAAATTTTTAAACAAGTTGCAGATATTTTAAATGCTGAGTATGCCTATCTCCTGGAGCAATTCAAGGTAGATGTGGTGTACTCCCACTGCTAGAATTTTAAAAAACTTGGCTGGACATATTTCTGAAATACTTGATTCAGATTCAGCCAGAGTTCAGGGATAATATGGAGTACAAGAAGTGAAGATCTAGTTCCAGGGTTTAGACTAAAAGATCAATGGTTCCTTCTGAATCAAGGATTGATGAGATGTTTAAAGATGTCCTGTTTCAGTGAAGAGGGATACTGTCAGCATCATTGACTGTGCTGAGAATGGTCTTATCACACACTGGTTAGTGTTGCAATATTATTAGACCTTTTAGTCAAGGAATCTGCACATTTTCAGATACGTGACTTGGGACATGAACCTCTCCCCTTTTTTGGGTCTCTGTCACTCTTTTATCTCATTTGGATGGCAAGAGGGGCCCTAGACATTTCCTGATAGAAGCTTCACCCCATGAAGGAGCAGAATGACAGCAGGAGTCTGTCCACCTTCCCTGAAGCATGGGAGTTACTGCATCTGCGTTAGCTGTCCCACTCACCCACCCTTACATTCCCATATGGCCCACCCATACATTCCCATATGACCCTGCTTGTTCACCAGCTCTGCTCTGACGGCTTCATGGGGAAAAGGAAGATTGCTGCCACTTGAGGCTGGGAGGGGGAAAAGAAGCAAACTGTAGTGAAAAGACTGTGCAGAGGGCTTAGTCCAGCTCTGGTGAGGGGGAATGGGGAGGAAGCACAGGTGGAGGCACAAGAGAACCGGGCAGCCAAGGCCTGGGTTAGTCTGTGCAGCATTCCTGGAGCTTGTATGCAAACCAGCTTGTTTGGCACCTCGTAACTCTGTTACTATTCAGTCATTGTAATGGGGTGACAAGACCTAACAAAAGGAGTTGCAACATTCCTAAACCTCAACAGGACATGGAGGAAGACTCATGCATATGAAACAGTCTGGAAGGAGTGTTTAAATCAGGTTGGAATGAGTTGTGGTGCTTTCAGGAAGAGCCTGCTTGGATGGGGCACTCAAAGCTTCTCTGCTGGGTTGGTGTGCAGCCTGCTAATCTGACTCAAGGTCCTAGCTCAGATCTTGGCCCAGCTGAGAAGACCTGAACAGGGACAGGGACACAGGATCTCAGCTATGGGAACAGCTTGGTCAGAACTGATGTGCAGTGGTTGCAAGGAGAATGACAGTAGTTCTCTAAGTTTTATAGAGTTAATTAAACACATGGACAAACTTTTCTGAACTTGGTCAGAGATCTCTAAACAGCAACTCAAGGTCGTAAATACATCTCAATACAGAGTCTGAATGTCTTGATTCAAAGAGCTTCCAAGTAAACCAGAACGTAGGAATTATGTCCGTACCCAGAAACAAATTATGTTCACCTTGTAATTTGATTTTGATGATATATTTTGCAGTTATCTCCTTTGGCTCTGAGTCATTACTAATAGTAGAAATACTGACACAAGTAATGGCTCAAAACAGCATGTGGAAACTTTCCACTCTTCCCTCTGCCTCTGCTCACCAGGACTCCTTCACTCACTCATTGTCTTTTAGCAGCAGAAAAACATTAGACTGCTCATAACCATGGGGTATTAGTGTGCACCTGGGAAATGTTGATAAGGTTCTTCTCATAGGAGTAATGGTGATTCTTAGCCAGACTGAACTTCACCCGTGTTGAGCATCTGAAAGGATGAAAGGCTTCTGAACACTGAGGCTTTTCAGCAGTGTTTTTCTGATGACCTTATAGGTTTTGTTTTACTTATTCCATCCTCTTTGAATTCCTACTCTAACTTCTCCACAGGTAACGCAGCTTGTTAGCAGGGATCTCACTGGAACTGTACATATAGTCTGAAAACCTGGAAGAATAGATAAAGGTCCCTTGTACTTTCTTGCAAAGCAGATAAGGAGAAAAATGGATTCGCTTGAAAAGCCCCAAACCTAAAAAAGGTCTTGTTACAAATCAAGCTGCAGCCATTCTGCCACCTCTGTAGGCAGAACCAACTTTAAAAATTGACCAAATTGCAAACAAGGACAACTTAGCACTGCTTTGTTTCTAATTTAGAGAAGCTGCCTTCCTTAACTTCCAGGTTGTAGATGCACAGTTGATGCTTACTCTCAGTGTTGATTTTAATCTGTATGTTACTCTTCAGTGTCAAAGTTAACTAGACTACAGTAAAGGCTAGAACTATTTATCAGCAACTTTCTAAGAAACAGAAAATGAAGCCTGTCTCTAAACTTACATGATCTCCAAAAAGCAATGTTTTTGTCCACGTTTGTTTGCTATTGCTGCTCGTGGAGAGTAGTCCTTTGTGTTGAGAATTATGTAGTTCTGTAAAAACAAGGAAAATACTGACCCCTGAAAACATTCTAATTATAGTATTAAGATTTAAAATTCCATTTATGCCCCTGACATCTAGGAGCAGTACTTGAAGTTATATTCATAAAAATACTTCTGACTCATTACCAAGGAAGACTACTGCAGTACAGCAACCTTTTTTTTGCTGAGTAGAGGGAGATTGAGGAGGCATTTAGATCCAGAAAATCCTGCTCCCCTACCTAATGATCTGCCATGGCTCCTGTGCTGACTGACAATTCTTCACATCTGTGTTACTGCCTGGCCTCAGCAGGAAAAAGACTTCACGGGTGACCATCGGGAAGATGGAAAAGGGTCTTTTTCTGCTATATCCCTCCAAAGGGCTTGATTTCATAAGCCTTTTTATTAAACGCAGCCATGACTACAATTTTTTCTTTTTATAACATACAAGAAGTAGGTATGGTGTTCCTTTTTAATTAAATTTCCAGTGATTGAAGCATTTGCTAACAGATGGGAGGATTTCTGCCTTTTGAGCACTTCCCCTTCAAGCCAGAGAAGGTTCAGACCTATGTATCCTATCTCCTAGGAGAAGCTCTGATTTAAAGATTAGGCTGGATCATGGCATCATTGACTTTTCACCTCTTGGAGGCAGGTCACTTCACTAAAAACCCTCTGCAAGATCCACTGGATGAAGAGAAAGAGTCTCTGTGGCTGTGTCTAGGATAACCACCAGACTGGGTAGAGAGCTCTTAGGCTTGGATGAAACAGCAAAGAACGAGGACTTGAATTTTGTGAGGGGATCTGGGCCAGCATGACAATTGCCTATATTTTGGTTGGCTTCAGCAGGAACTGAAGCCTTTTTTAGTTTGTCTGTTTGATATTTTTTTTCCTATGTCAATAGCCTCGATACCTACCATTTGTACCTTGCAGTTTGGAAGGAAATGTCTGACTTAACAGCTGGAGGAGACAGTAAATCATTAGGACTTTAAAAGCATCTTTGAAAGAGGTCAAAAGTCCAAAGGGGAAAAGTAACAAACCTTTGACTCTGTGCACCAAAAAATTATACCTTGATGAAGTAAAGATCTGGGGAAATACACAGGGGCAGGGAATTAGATGGGGGAGTTGGAAATGCTGAAGATTAAAATGATAAACTGGAAAAGCAGAAAGGGAGAGAGTGAGGGGGTAGCTGATAGTAAACAGGTAGACTAATGGTGCAGACTTCCTTTTGAAAAGGCTTTTTTAATTGTCAAAGCTGTAGCAAGCATCTTTTTTTTTTAATCCTCTAGATACTTTAGCCTAGAAGTCTTATTTAACACCATAATTACATAATTTTGTGCTCAGTTAGCTTTATAAGCCTCAGTGGAGGATCATGAGCATCCCTTTCACACAACCCTGCATTTTTCTGCTGTTAATTTAATGCTTATGAAGAGCCCATAAATTTGTATTGATCTTTTTTCCTCCTTGCAGACTTCAACCACATTAGTATATGGAACAGATGGGAGTCTTTAACTCATTAGAGGGAACCAGTTTAATACTGATCCCATCAATCTGTTCTATTTTTGCCTTGGAGACAGAAGTTTTTCTGTAAAGGGTGTAGTTATATGCATCTGCTGCTATGTGTGTACCTAGATGGCAGGTTCTGAAGCTACTGAGGCAGAACAGAAGGAAACAGGAACATTGCAGAGCAGATGAAGAAGAGGCCTTTTGGCATGCTACCAAGCAGAAAGCATAATTAGAATGAATTTATAACCATAGTGCAGCTACTTAAGGAAAAACAGGAATACACAAGCACAGCTTGGTATGGTTCAGAGTTTGACCTGTTTGTGTTTAAAAAAACTGCACCAATTCTACTGATAAATGCTCCACCTCCTTTACATTTAACTACTCTTGGACTTTAAATGCTCTGGAGTGTTTTCTACTTTAGTGGTCCTCTGAAACTGTAACATCTGGAGGGCTTTAAGGACTGATTTGAATCACTAAAACAGAAAAAAATGTGTGCTTCTGTGATGAACAGATTCCTTCCATCAGGTTAGCTTTCTCCTTTTGTTTTCATTGCTGAGTCTAGATTTCTGAAAGGTTAATGTATGAACTAGCAGGGAAAACACATCCAATGACTGCTGATTTGAGCAGCAAGTAAAACTAATTTCAGTAGTGTAATTGATTGTGCATAAGAACGTATAGTGCAAACAAAAACACGACTACAGAGTACATTTGGTTAGTTTTAAGAGTTTTTGTAGTCTCAGAAAAACAGGAAGAAAAAAAAAAGTAGATATCATCCAAGACAGAAACATTTATAAACTGGACAACAGATACATTGTGTGGTTTTCTTCCTATGTTTCTAGTTGGTAGGAACAGGCGCAGAAAAATAGATCTTCATTCTTCTAGAAATTTGTCTTCTCCTGTTACTTATCACATAACATGACACCACAATAATGCCAGTAGTTGTCAATGCCAGCCAGATGTTAATTAATTTCATAACAGCAACTAATTGTGGTGCCTTAAGCTACATCTCCATCTCTTTTTACTTTTGTCCTCCCAAAGAGCTGTCATACTGGTTCCTGAAAGTTCAGTTTGTTTCCTTTTAAGCAAATTACCAAAGAAGATGAATGTGATTTCAGATTATGGACTGAAGTAAAGAATAAACTGCAAGATCAGATAAATTCCTGTTCTAGATTTCACAAAATAAATAAATGTATAAGAATGATGCAAACATTTTCTAAATGTATGTTTGATGAAAAGAATATCTGTAAATCAGTGGTTTCAGACTTTCTAATTGCTTAGTAAAAAGGCCTTACAGAACATAAGAATTCTAAAAATATTAATTCCAGCTTCTTTCAAACTGAAATTTAGTAGTAACTTATTTGTTATTCATATTGTTTTCTTTAGATAAAATAAAACAGCAGGTGAAACATGAGAGTATTAATAATTTTAACAATGGGGTTTGTAACTGGCCGTTACAAATCCAGTGTTCATGTCCGCACAAGGGGAAAAAATAAACAACACAAAACTGAGTCAAGGATTGAATTAACTAGCAGACAGCCTAATTTTTCTTTTTGCACCTGTCAGTCAAGCAGATAATCAAGAAAACACTGTATTGTCAATGTGTGTTGATTGCACCATTGAGTTCTCCTGTTTTGATGTTTTTAAAGGGAAAGTTTGACTAAAAATGTCACTTGAATTACAGTTTTCTTAAAACTTAGCGTAATCAATCCAGGCATGGCCATGTACACTGTGCATCTCAGACCAGAAGCCTGAACCTCAGCTAACTGGCATAGTTGTTGTTTGCTGTGATAATCCTTGGTCTATGGTGAAATTACAGAAATGTCCCGGGGCCTGTTGCAACTGCAAGATGTGGGCCAGGACCAAAGCCCTTGCCCACAAACACAGCTGAGCCTATGCTGAGCTGGTAGCAAGTCAAAACCTTCCAGAAGTGCCATGTCCATGGCTAGGAGATTGTTTTGTGTGGAGATGTTCTCAACTTGCTCTCTGGAGAAGGGCCTGTGTGTACTTTAATCATCAACTGAAAGGAGAATACCGTTAGAAGGAGCAAAACTCTCTGTGGTGTGGTGGCAACTGCTGCAAGCAGGCGTGAAAAGCTGACTGCAGTCCTTGCTCCAGACACAGTTTGTGTATTTTAGTAGCTGGATACTGGTACTGTGGCTGGTGCTCAGGATTGCCCCCTTTCTGATCGAGTGTCCCAGGACAGCCCTGGCTAGTGCAGAGTCAGAGTCTGGCCACAGCATGGAGGCACAGCTTCATCACAACACCTTCATTGGTAGCTGAGGCGATTTTGAACCACTTCAGGTAAATAAAGAATGCAGGTCCCGCAAGTCTTAGGCTTCAGTGCATAAGCTGTATTTAAAAAAAAAAAAAACCTAACAAGCAAGCAAATTAAAATTTGTGAATTTTGGAGAAACCAGGACCACTCTTGGACAAAAATCGGCCTTGACTCCACTGACTTCTGGGAAAATCTGAACCTACCAGTGTGTTTTGAACTGGTGGGCTGACAGGAGGGAGGTGTGGGAGTGCTTCAGAGCTGAGCTGTGGAGGGACCTTGGCCTGAGATCAGAATCAGTCTGCCAAAATGGGATTAAGCCTGAACTGAGACTTTGGAAATCAGCACCTCTTGGGTGCAGGACAAAAGCACAAATGCAGTTGTGACAGCTGCACAGTTACACAGTTTCCAGCACTGTCAAACAGAGGTCTCTGGACTGCTTTTCTAGATGGTGATGATGTTCTCTGTTGTCCACATTCCTCTCACTTCAGCTCTGGGCTGCATTTGGCTCTAAACAGTTAAAATGTACCTGAATCAAAATCAAGGGTAACCCCTTCACTAATCTGAGAGAGGGATTCAGGAGTTTGGGTTTTTTTTTACGTTTAATGTTCTATCTGGAAATTTTAATTCTCTTTAAGATGATTTCAACCTTGTTGGAAAAGAAAGGTTGCCTAAATAAAATACAAAGTAGTAGTATAAGTTTAATAAACCAACATATGTAATTTGAAGTGTTCCTAAAGTATAGGATTTTTTAATTGTCTTCTTAGAAATATCTTACAAATGAGAAATCCCAGACTTTCCCCCAGGTAGACTTTGAGGTCTGATATCAAAGGGTGAATATGTGTTTATGAAACTATACATATTATTCTGTCATGAGTTACCTTACAGCAATGAAACTTTTATGATTTTAAATGCATATAGTCCTGTTTATAGCCTACATAATGCAGTGATACCTTGACAATTATAATATTTTAACTAATAAGATTTTATTTTAGAAAATGCTGTCTGAAAAAGCTTTGAAGATTTACTTGATTTAGAAATTAAACTGAAGCCCAGATTCTTATATATATTAAGGTCCAAGAACCTGATGAATTGCTGCTGTCAGCTACATGCAAATTATGCCTTGAAGCAGAGCTTTTGCCTTCACTTCCAAGACAGCATAAAGTTAATGAGCCAAACATATGAAATACTCTTACACAACCAAAATAGAAGGGAAAAGAAAATTTTGGACTGGCAGTTGTTCAGAAATATTGAGACTGCTTGTAAATATGACCCAAAAAGGAACAAAAGCCTGAGTCTATTAAAAAACAAGAATTTGTTATCAGTGGGAGCATTTTAGAGCGGTAACAAGTTAAGGGCGGCATTTGTGAAAAGTGCTGGGGTTTTGATTTAATTTGCCATCTATCAGTTCATGTGACTAAAGTTTCCTGGAGTGACTGAACCTACCTTGAAGGAAGCACAAGAGAAATTGAGAGTTTGCTGGAGTTAGTTTAACTTGGTTAGAAATGTTCATGTTTCTATGTATATCTGCTCTGTGACTGTGTCCTCTCAGAGGTTCAAGAGCCCTACCTTGGTTGCTCTGCAGAATGAGAGCAGCATGTGTTTCTCACTTATTTTGGCATGTTTGGGGTGTACTGGGGGAGGTGTGGGAATACAGCAGCAATTTACTATTTTTTTTTCCTCGAGAGTTATTTTGTTGAACAAAATAACTCTTTGCAGATCTACCGTGTCTCTGTTTTCCTGATACGGAGCCCCCCAGCTATCACCTGGCCATGATCAGGACTTCTTACAAAGAAGTACGTGAAAAGTGTCTGTGGATCTGTTAAATAGCAAATAAAAGACACTAGTTTCGTGAAGAATGTCATAAAGAAAGGCACGGGAAGGACGAAAGTTTGGCTCATCTACTACAATGGCGGCTCTAAGGAAAGGAGACCTCAAAGATGGGACACCTATGGGAGCTGCTGGAAGAAGAGGACCATCACAGAAGAAGAGGAGTATATGTATCACTGCTCGTGATACAGCAGCTGTGTTGGTATTTTTCCCTGCCAATTTTGAATTTCCCAAATGATGAATCCAAACATTTAGTGGTGAGCTTAAGGACAGAAGAATAAGATAACTTAGGTCCAGATTTGGACTTTGATGGCAATGGAGAATGAGTGGAGAGACTATAATTTTGAATTAGTAAGATTGATCATCAGTCGATAAGGATCCAGGAAAGAAGGACCATGGAGACAGAGTCATGTTATCTGTTTTCAAATGTGATCCTTTCACATTACGGCTGTGGATAGCCCTGTTTGAAGTGGGAAATGGTTTATTGCTGGTGGTGGTTTCCATGCTATCCGTGGTCCATGGATAAATAACTCTGTTGCCAAGGCCGTCTATTTGTTACCTGTCATGAACAATAGATTATACTTGCTTGTTTGTTAATTCTATACAAGTCTAGTTTCTGGGGTCACTGTCTTAAAATGTACACAGTCTTTCTCCAGGCTGTGTTGTCCTTATAAATGATGCAGCTACAGCCTTGATGGTTTTTGCATCATTCTTCTCCAAGTTCTACTTGTCCCGTGTTATTTCTCCCGCTGAGTTTGGCAGTTCTAGTTATTGAATTAAAACTTTATATAATTATACTACCACCCCCTCAAAAAAAAAAAATTCAGAAAAGAAAGCCCCTTCTTTGTTAATGTCTGTCAAGATGAGGACCAATTTAAATCAGCCTGGAGCCTTTCTGCTTCAACATTAATCATGAACTCCAGAAAGCCATGTGTATTAGCACTTTCTGCCATTTGTAACCTTATGTTTTGATGGTGGTAAAATTCAGTGATTTAGTAATTTATCCTGGAACTAAGCCACGAGCACCAAAAATAATTGTGTGCCCTTTGCAATTTGCTGTTTTGTGCTTAAAGGATTAGAATTGAGTGCACAAATACACATTTTCCAATCTGTGGCCATTGTTGACCAGACTAGCACTGCTCAAGATTCCTGTGTATCATTATGGTGTGGGGAAGGCAGGCACAATCTCCTGAGGGCAAGGAGATGGCATCTAGCTCTCCTCCCGGAGTGATCTGAAAGCACTTCATCAAACAGGAAAATAACTGTCCTGCATGCCTGATCTTGACTAAGAAAAAAATGGAGAATGAGCAGTGAGAATTGTGTGTAATCATGTCTCGATAGTGATTTTGGTGGAACTCTTCCATGACATACCAAAGACAGAATGACCTTTTGTTCCTGTGGAAAAAACCCGCTTTTAATGTGTTTTGAAAATGCATACTGAAGTGCTCAGCACTGTGGGTGGGATGCACTCTGTCTAACTTCACACACAGGCAGTAGAGGAATCTGCATCCTGAACCAGGATGTCATCTGGCAGCCAAAGGTCAGCTGAACCCCAGTTAGAAAGTCTACACTACACCTGCAAAGTAGCTTAGGTCAGTCTGCTTTGTGGTGACCTTGTCAAATTAGGCTTTTCTAACTCTCCAAGCACCTCTTAGGGAACTTGGCCCACGCTCTGCTTTAGCAACTCCTTCCAAGAGTGAAAACACAAGGGACTGGCCCCGATTCACAGATGTCCTTCCTACTAACATATGAGTTGCAGTGCACTCTGCTGCTCGTTATCCCTGCATTATTTCCCTTTCTAGGGAAAAGAGGCCAAAACGAGAGGAAATAGCCTGGATCTTGTGAGTTTTCCAGTCCCTGAGGCAACTTCATGATTACTTTTGTTTTGGTTACAGCAGATGTCTGTTTGATGACCTTGTCATCAAGACAACCTTCCCTGCCCGCAAAGGAGGTGCTTATTGTCTGGGTCCATTTCTTTCAAATAGTGGGGGATTTCAGCCAAAAGCCTGCTATGAGACAATTTATACTGAGGAGCGTGGGAAGATGCACCACAGAAGATCATGTTTTCAGTAAAAACTGAAAGTAGAAGCTGAGTAGTAGTAGCAGAAGCTGAGCATCCCGAAGTTCCCTGCATCTGGCTCGAAAGGGAGGAAGCTTCTGAGGGTATGAAGGTCCTGGGTCCTGGTGCCATCATGGAGCACTGTGAAATACTGTCTTTCAAAAAGCAAAACCCACTTCATAGGCTCCCTAGAAATAGAACTCCTTTACTCTGGAGGTGCTTACTGCTTCATTCCTGGCTCCCCAACTCCCCACCGTGTTGGTCATTGGAGACATGAGGGGACAAAAGAGGTGAGGTCACATGAGCCAGCGACAAAGCAGATTTCCATGGGAACATCCTTGAGCCAGTTGGATGTTTTGTCAACATATTCCCTAGAACATTTCAGTTCTGATAAGTCTGGCATTTTCTGTCAGAGAAATGCCAAGTCTAGAAAAACTTCTGCCCTGTCAGCTGTATTTTCAAATACATGCCTATTTACATTAAAGCTTTGTCTTTGACACGCTGTTGCTTTTCAGTTGGAATTAACTGAGATATTTGAAAAAGCTGCTTAGAACAAGTAGCCTTGAAAGGCACACGTGTTTATGTCAACCATAACAAAAGGATTTGGGGTGGGGAGGGGGGAAGACTGTCATTAAATTGGTACTAAGTGTCTGGGAGCACTTTTGAGTCCTGACAGCTGGACACCTCTTTCCAAGTGAACAGACTTACACGAGAAGAGGGGATCAGGAGGGTCCAGCATCTTAGCGCTTCCCTTCTGAGGCCACCAAGACCTGAGGGAAGTGGGGATGTCTGTGCCAGGACCCTCACCCTTGTCAGGGGGCTGCATGGTGATTTGTGCCGCTTCAGCCGCCCTACAGAGAGCAAAGTTGCACCGGAGGGATGGTGTGTGAGCAGTACAATAGCTGGCATGTATGGATCATTTAAATTGGTTTACTGCTGCGTAAAAATGCTGCGTACGATGACTGATGTGAAAACAGAAGAGGAGACTTAGGTATGAGCTATGATGCTGGGTTTCTCCAGAGAAAATTGGTTTATCTTCCACTGGTCCATAAATTCAATTTGCCTCTTTGACTTCCTGTATTGATACAAATGGAGTAAATCAGATGACGGCTTAAGCAGACATGTTGAGGTAAGCATTTTTCATTCCCTTTTTTCAATTAAATGAGCTGCAATTGCATTACGGGCAACTCTGCTCGTCCAACTCATAAATATTCTTAATGCATTCTGTCTAGTGAAACCTACGGTGACGCAAACAACTGGCCCTCTGACCTGTCCTCTCCATTCTTTGGCATATGCTTGGAGAGCTACATTTTGAATTGGAGCTTTTGCTAGCTGGGATATAGAAATACTGGGAGTTCTTTGTATATCTGCTTTCTTTCATATGTGGGTACAGAGTGTCTAATTGTCAGATGGCCATTAGACCTCAGCAAATTGTAGCTGGAAGCAGGATTTTATGCTAAAGGCTTGCTTTTAAGAGCCATTCTGGTACTGGTTCAAAATTAACTTTCAAAACATTTTATAGGCCATTTTTTTGCCTTAGAGAAGAGTGCACTGGAATGAAGAGGAGATCTAAGGAGTGCAGATGCTTTTGCAAAGCCAGACAGAAAAAGATAAAAGAGTGTCCTGCATGATGCTGCTAATATACACATCAAAAATCAATGGTGGCTGCCGAGAAAAGGAAAGCAATAGGCATCATTATTTTTGTGGTTTTGAATTAATGTAAATTTACTTATTCTGAAAAATGCTGCTTTACTTACCTCTGTAGAGGTAATTTAAAACATGTTCTACAGCCTACACATGCACTAGTTATTCACTGCACTTGCAAACAAAGAGAACATCAGCTCTTTCAACAGTATTGTGCTTTTTTTGTTGTTTCTTTGTTTTTTTATTTTTTTAAAGTGCTTTGGCTGAAAGCTTATAAAACGAGGATGTTCTAATTTAAGCAGAACAATCCTGCAATCCTGCTTACCAAAAGAATGCAACAGACTTAATCAAGGACTAATTTAACTCAAGAGTTTTGGAGCTACTGTGAAAACCAGTTATTGCTTTCTAATTTTGGATTTTCTTACTGTCGGTATAATAAATTGCCACTGTCCAAATATCCATCTTTCTCCTTACATCTGATAAGTATGAGAATAATATACGTATTTAATTTTTTATATCATATTTCAAGCAAGTATTTCAGTTTGTAAAGCCTATTGCAGCACTGCTTTGGAAAGGAGATGTAGAGGTAGTATTTTTATGCAGCCTTAGCAACACAGCATAATATTTGCACAATAATGATGAAGTTTACTTCTCCACAGTGGGATATCATTGAATTCCAAAGTATTTTCAGACCATCAGGTGTTGCTTAGAGTTGCAGAAAACTTTACTGCTGGTGTTGTGAAGATCCACAGAAGACTTTTTAATTCACTCTGCCCTACGAGATGTGTGTAGTCCAGACACTCTGAGATTGCTTGTCAAGACCCCTAGGAGTTAGTCACCCTGTAAACCAGAGCCCAAGCCTTCCATCCTTCAGGTTGGTGTTATAATCTGCAGGCTACAAAGTAAGATATTTACATTTCTCTTCTCAGCCTTGAAAGCTTTGATCTTGGCTGCTGAGCTGCAGAGAATTCATGGGTGTTATTCTTATTCAGAACATTGTATAGACATATGGGGAGGACCTACTCCTGAGAAACATGTATTTTTAGCACGGTTCAGAACCTAAATCATCTTCTTCCTGAAAGCATCTCAAGGTACGTTCTGCTAGGAGAGGGTACCTCATTCAAGACTGCAAAAGGACCATGTCTAATCTCTAGGATGGAGGTGAAACTTTTAATTAACTAAAATTTCTTGGCTGCTCTCTGTATTGGGCATGTGATATTTTCATATTGTCCTTTGGACTTGTGCCTAATTCTCTCCATTAGTTATCTGAGGATGCCAGGATGTCTGACCTTGTTCTTCTGAGTTGCACTGCACCAGTTAGAAGTGCTTAAACTTGTACTGTGGATCTAACCTTCAACTTCTATCACAGGGTTTGTTAAAAATGTAGAAAGCTAGCTTTTAAAATCAAATGTAAATGAGGCTGAGTTCAAGGCAAGTCCTACAGCGAACTTTGTGTGCTATGTCCTCACTTCAAGAAATTCTTGTTCAGATTGACATGACATCAACGAAATGTAGAGTAGCTGAAGAGTATAGAAAATGAAATACTGATATTGGAGAGAGCAAAGTCGAGTTTGGAGACACAGTGGAATCCACCTCTCAAAGAAAGGGCACTTCTGTAAGCTTCTCATTGCGTGGTGCTACTGGGACAAGATTTTTGCTGCCTCTCAGGCCTCTGTAGCCCCTATCCCTGCTGAGAGGAGCTTGGCATATTGAATTTCCCTGAGACTGCTCATCTGGGCTGGGAGACTCCAGGGGGTGGTCAAGCAGAAAGCTGTTGGTATGACAGGATGATTTGCTGGAGCTGGACATAGGAGTGGCCTAGATGAGAAAGGCTTTATGTCTGAGCTGAAGGTGTTGGTCCAGGATAACGGAAAGGAAATGCAGTCTACTCAAAATTGGGTGCAGAAGTCCTGGCTGGTGTTTCTGTCACTTAGTGGTTTTGTCCTTTAAAAGGAAGAAGGTGAGTGGCTTGGTGCAATTATTCCTATATAGAGATCGCTAAAAAGTTTGGATTTACCAAACAATGCATTTACAGTGGGTGCTACAGACGCTGTTCAGTTGCAAATGGGAGATGTAGTGGACAATGTACACAGTGTGCTGTGGGAATACTGAGCAGAGATTAATTGTCATTGAATCATAAGAAGCTGTGAAGGAGAAAGTACATCCTGCCACTGTAAAGTTCTAGAAATCATCTGCTGAGTTGGATTAACAAATCATTTCTCTCTTCCAAAGCTTGCAGATTCTAACAATTCTTATAATGCTTTAACTCTGTGAAGAATTGTTTCAAAAATTTAAAATAACTTCACAGATACTATTTAATACTTTTAGTCTATGTCATGACCTTAATAATAAACAGTTACTGTCTTGTTTTCTAGAAAAAATATTAATGCATAACATCCATTTCAACTCACTGTATTAAAAAAACCCCACAAATTATGTGAGGTTTGACAGATAGTAAGAGTAAACAAAAAGTTTCCAGAAAGCAATACCTAAATCACACTTGAAATTCTAGATAGTCTCAGATTATTCACATCCACTCTTAATACCAGCCTAGAGGTTAGTGCAATTTAGTCCTAATGGGTCTGACTGGAGGAAGACAGGGCTTAGAATTTTTCCTGAAGATTGTCCTATTCTTCTATAGCTGTGCCAAAGATAATAAAGCCTGTAAGATTATGATATGAGCTGCTGAAGAACACAGCTTGAGTTATGCTGCTGTGAGAAGAAGCACAGGGCAGCATGTGGTCTCCTTGGACTCTGTCCCCACACAGGGTGCAAGGAGAGCTTACTGGTTTAAAGCAGCCAAAGTAAACAAGTGTCCTTTTAATAATGGTGTGGGGCTGTATGGTCTCCTTGCAAGGGGCAGGAGTGTCACTGGCGGCCTCTCTGCTCGAAAGCCGTGTTCTTCTCAGCCTTCAGCAGATAGCAAATGCTCTTTGCAGTTTAAAGCAAAGCTCACGGTCACACGGACAGTGAGAATTCAGGGACTTTTCAGAGTGTTTCTGAAAAGCATCACAGTGGGGTTTTTTGTATAGCTTGAATAGGAACACTGTCCTTGACAGCCATCCTGCACCGATGACAAGTAGCTTAGTCCTTTATGGCCTCAACCAGCCAACAGATGCCAGCTGGTTTTGTCTGAACAGGAAAGCTGAAATACTTTGGCTTCCATCAGAATCAGAGCATGCCTTGGACCTTGACCAGACCCTAATCCAAGGTTCATCAGGGTTGTATTCTGGGAAGCTTGTATAGGAAGAAATCCAAAGTGTCTCCTTGGTTCCTGCTTGAATTTTGTCAGTGCAATAAGGGAGGCACTCGGAGTTGTGTCTTTCATGTTCTGTACACTTTTATTACTATGTTTATCTGCCTAATCTGTTTACAATATGTTAATGGTCTGGCATCAAACCATGTTCTTAGTCATTTCTACTTTTTTGCTGTCAGAAGCATTATTCTAATACCCTTTAGCACAGACGAGTCCTTATGTAGTTCTTTGGATTAAAAGCAGGGGTAAATCCAGTCCATCAGTGGCCAGATACTACATACCACACACAGAACATCCATCATACACTTAGACGATAGTTTAGTGCTACATTATGATAAAATACACTATTTTTCTTGACATCTGTCTGTAAAAAACAATCATCTGATCACTGCAACTTTTACTTCTTCACATACATGGGTGTTAATTCCTTCTTTGTCATACAGTATTCGGACATTGCTGCAAACATGCTGATGAGCTTTGCTAAGGTACCACACAGCATTCAACCAAAGACAACAAAAATTTCATTTACACTTAAGGTGACATAAGGTAGCAGATGCCTTGATTTATATCCCACTCTGCTGGCTTGTTTACAAGATTAATTATTCTTCCTAGGTGCATCCAATAGCTTTACCCATAATATTTCTGTGTATCTGACTGCAAGAGGCATTAATAAATATACTTAATAAGTCAGGCTCATTTAGTACCACAAATGTCAGATGTTCTGTGGATTTGCTAATTAGCAGTGCTGCACACTCCAGATAGGACCTCCAGAACCTGTTACAAGTCTGGTGTTCAGGAAGATTAATCGCCAGGCTGCAGAGCTCAGATGCTGAATGAGAATGTTCAGTGGAGAAATTAAATCCCTCCAGGCAAACTGTAGCTTGCATACCCTGCTTCCACAGTCATCACTCACCTATATGTTTATTTAAGATAGCAAATTACCACTCATGCCTCATCGTAAATTACTTACTGAGAGATGAAAGAGCCCCATCCAGCTCTACCCACAGGTGCTGAGCTTGAGTCCCAACAAAATGTATACATGAGAAACCACTTATTTGGGTTTTTTCCCACAGTGAAGGGAATAAAACCTGTGTGTGACTTAAAGCATCTACTAGATTTGTGGATATTATAGGAATCCTATGCCTCTCATGGCAATTTTTATCTTGTTTTCTATGTTGGCTTCCATGTATGTGTGGAGGAAAAAGGTGCACAGTAGACAGCCTAAAACACCAGCTTTGCAGAGAAGGACCTGGAAGTCCTGCAGGGCAGAGAATTTGGTTGTGATCCAGGAATGTGCCCTTGTGGCAGAGAAAGTCAATGGCACCCTGGGCTGCTTTAGGAAGAGCATGGCCAGTAGGTAGGAAGGGCATCCTTAGCACTGGTCTGAGCACGCCTGGAGTGCTGTCTCAGTATGACAGAGATGTGAACATACTCTTAGTCCATCAAAGAGTCAAAAAGAGGTTGAAAGGATTGGAGCATCATTTCTATGATGAGAGACTGAGACACCTGGGAATGTTCATCCTGAAGAAGACAAGGCAGAAGAGAGGGAAAAGGACCACATTAGAGGAAGCAGACTTTTCTGGTCTTCTGATAAAATTTACAGATTCGGGATGCGAGACAGTATCTCCTGTTGTGACTGTCAGCTTGTGTTATGCAGCAGAAAATATGTGTACTTTATAATTTCATTGGGCAACCCTGTAACTGATCTTTTGCCCTTTCCAGAAAGAAATACATCAGTGACTAACGACTTCGGTCACATTATATGGCAAAATTAAACACACAGTAGTATTAGGAAAAGCTGTTTTTCTTCTCTTCTTCTGATGTTTATGACAAATGCTTCTGTGTCTAGCTGTAAATAGTTGATGACTAATTCACTAAATTAATGGTAGCAATTTAAGATGAACTATGGCAATATCAACTGAGCAGAAGATATGCTTGTGAAAAAAAAAAATCACGGTGGGTTCATTCCTCCTCTGTATTTTAAGGTTTTACCTAGGATCATATGTCATATGTCATAAGGATTTCCTTTAACAGCCTCATGTCCTTAAGCTTCTATATACAAGAGCTGTTGTGGAAAAAGGCAGGGCATCTGGACTCTGTCTGGCATAATGCAATTTTGTTTTTTTTCTGAGGTCAGCCAAGTTCATTGCTGAAAGCCAGCCCAGCTGGGAATATTATTCTGTGACTCTCATTCTTTCAGGAAAGCATGAAGCCAGATTTCAGTTTCTGGAAATGTAATGGGTTAAAATACAGTAATAGCCTTTTCTTCCTCTCACTTTTTATAAAATAATAGAGCTTATAAGCAAAAAAAAATCTACATTCTCAGAAAGGGCAGCAGCACAGTCAGATTTATCATGTCAGTTTTCTCTGAGATGTGCAGCTTCCAATAAATCTAATGTGCTGTCAGTGTGGAGGATGATATGTCCCTGAAAGGATAGATATTGTAGAGCTGAAGAGATTCTCCTCCAAGAAGCATAAAAATCACTCTGAGTTCAAGATAACGTAAAGTTTTCAAATGTACAAGTTCTCTTGAGGGAATTATTAGGCAGAAAAATAAAAAGGCCTCTAGTAATACTTTTTAAGTAACAAAACTTATTGAAATACAGAATTCCCTAGGCATAGAAGGTTAAGCCTTGTGGCTTGGGCAAAGCTTTAGAAGTAACTCTGAATAGGCATTAAAGAGAGAGCTGGCAAAGAAGAAGAACACCTAATTTCCCTCTAAGGCCTTAGATATGTTTCTAACTTGGAATAGTATTACCTGGAAGAGATCTACTCCCTTTAACCCCAAAGAGACTAAGTAAAACCCCAGAATTTTCATGGTTTTTTTGGAGTAAAACCAAAGCACTTCCCCAACCAACCCAAAGGATCCCTTTTGCAGTGGTGGGACTAGATTCAAGCTGATGAGATGGGAGTGGGCAAGAAGAGTGTGCATTTGATCAGGAACCTTCATAGCTGATTCTAAAAATCAGGGACAGCTGACATGTCTTCATCATGTCCTAATTCCTGCCATCCCCAAATTAAGATGTTGGCTCAAGCTTGTGCCTATATGCATGTTTTATGCTCCAACCATGTGCTCGTTCTTGTAGTCTTGCTGGTATGTGCCAGACCTCTGTGCCTGTGTTCTTATCACAAATAATTTGAACCAGTAACTAATTTTTCATTCATGCCTTAGAAGGCCATGGGCTGGTATTTAATAAACTGTATGACTGACTACGTTGTCAGGCAGTCTACAACATGACTGAACCAATAATATTGCCTACATGTTTGCATGCATGGACTGTTATCTGCATGTAAGCTGGCAACTGTAGGCAACCTATGACCTTTAAATCTAATTTCCATTTGGTTGTAAATAAAAACTACAGGCACAGTATAGCATTAGCTGGCCTATGCAATTTTCATAAAGATCTGTTGTCCTTCTAATTAAAAGAGATTAAGAAGCACTGTGCTAGGTGATACTTAGGCAATCAGAATGAATAAATCAGTACTCTCAATGTAATTTATATTTTTAGTTAATGTGATTGTCTGTGAACTGCCTGCAGTGCGTTTTAAGACATGATATTTGCATAGGCTCTTGCTGAAAAAAATATCCAGCCATTTTTGCTGTGAGTGGAATCTGAAGCAGTGGGAACATGCTGTGCAGCAGGATGAGAAGACCGGAGATTTGAGACTTTTGGGGATCCTACCTTCAGAGGAAAAATTGCTGTATTTTGTTTATTATGAATAGTGTATAAAAATCGGAAACAAAGCAGTAGCCTTCTGTACTGGAAGTGAACAGTGCCCATGGAGAGATCTGAGGCTGTATTTTCAGTGTGCACTGGTTTGGCCCAGGGTTTTTTGTGTTCAGTATGAATGATCGTGCCCTGAAGTACAAGTTCCCAGGTCAACAAGTCATTATAAACCCCTCAAAACACTTGTGGCCCACTGATGGAGAACTGACAAGTTGCTGCACCACACTAGTAGTCCTTGGACTACCGACCATCTGACCGGAGTTTAGCCACCATTGCTCATCACTTTCAGGAGGCTTGAGAAAATTTTAGGTTAAATGGATGTTTTGGATGTTTCCACACATGCAAGGGCTAAAGGAGATGTGATATCAACAGGTGTTGATGTTTCTTTTGTGATGTGCAAACTTAGGGTACATGGACTGTGTTTATGGCTTATAACTATGTGATGGTAGTCATGAAACTGTTAGAGGTGCTCGGTGTGTTCAGACAGGGTGAGAACATGCTTTTCCTTTTATATGTTTTTTATTTTAAGAAAACAGATATTTATTTAATTGAGAATAACTTTGGAAATTTTTGATTCTTAGCAAAACCCACATGAATTAAGAAGTTAATAATAGATTTTCTTATAGGAAGCTTAGCAATCAAAAAATAACATTCCATATACAGAGCACTTGTTCGCATCATCAGCCACGTAATTCTCTCCCAAATGTCTGAACTGGAGTGGATATAAATAATGGGTTGCAGCAGATAACTTGATGAACAATCAATAGCAATTTTTTGCAGGAAGCAAAATCTTGAAAGCACAAAAAAATCACCACATTCAATTCTGCTGTTGTTACCATCATTATCATCACAAGCCCTGTTTCAGCTAAAGAAGTGGATAGCAAAATGAATAAACAGAGGACAAGAAAATAAAGAACAGTCCCAAAATCATCCCTAAGGATGATCAGAAAGAAGAAACGGGGGAAAACAGATGGTTCTATTATTATTTAAGGTAATAGATTCTGGGAATTCCACTTTAACTATGAACCAGAACTGGATAAGAGCTAGCCATTGCAGTAAAGAAAGCTGGAGGAAAATAAAAGCAAATCTCACAGTCAGGCATAAATACAGGTATGTAGACCAAAGATGTCTGTGAACACTGTCTCCAGTGCACATGAAAGCAGATCAGGTAAATAACCAGCTGTAATCACAAACCTTATAGCATGTGTTTGCACGCATGTACATGTGCCCACACACCCATGTAAACACAAAGCTTAGTCTGGAGCCACATAACCTCAAATTAGTTATGAAATAACATGAGGCAAAACATGCAGCTCCACAAAAAATCATCAGCCCAGTGTATGCTTACTAAGGCATACCTAGAAATAGGCAATGACTGATTGTCCTAGTTTTGGCCAGGACAGAGTTAATTTTTTACAGAGCTGGAGGGGAGCATGGCCAGGTGCTAATTTTATTCAATACCATGCCATGTCACTTGTCAGGGGCAGGAGTAAAGGGAGCTAGGAGTGGGAGTAAGGGACTCTTGCCATTCCAATCGAGGGAGAAAAACATGGTGGGCGAAACAGTCCAGTACTGTTTTGGTTTCCACGTAAATAATTTCTTCATCTCATGTCTTTTTTTTTTATTAATAATGTTGCTGTTTCTGCTCATTTTTCTTACCTTATTGCTGTTTCCATTAAATTGTTTTTATCTCAATCCATGATTTTAACCTTTTTGTGGCTCCTGTTTTCAACTCTATCCCCAGAGTGGGAAGGGGGAAAGCTCCTGTTATCATCTGTTAAAAAGTAAAATAGTACCTCTTTTATTTTGATTGCCTATTTATATTATCCTTAGCTTTTTGCTACTGTGGATTTGTACAACAGGGCTGGCTGTTGGCTGTGCTGGCACCCTGCGCTCCATGCCCGGGTGACAGCAGACAGGTTGCCCTGTGACACTGCCCTGTTCTCCCTGCTGTGGTGCCTGCACCTTGCACAGCTCTGTGCTCTCCCAGGCAGTGGAATGCCCACCCAGTGCCCTGGTCTCTAATTAATCCAAGACTTCATCTACGGTGCTATTCCTTGTAACTTCATCTGCCATGTACAGCAGACCACTCCCCGTGCTGAAGTTTTTAAGTGAGAGCCTGAAATGTCAAAAGCAGGAAACACCCAGCTAAATTTGCTCTTGCCTCAGCCTATCTGCTGACAGAGTCTTGCTGCTTGTTCTCAAAGGACAGTGCCTTCGCCATGTGAGAGTGACAGATTTTGTTCCTCGTGTTCACTGGAGTCACACCGTTAAAATAAAACTGTGTAATGTGCATATATTGTACAAACAAGGGACAATAGCTGTAATGACAGGCATGAATCCATAATTTAAGTACAGAATAAAGCCTCGTAGAAGCATAGGGCTTCTGTTCAAGACCATTAACTCTAGCGAAAATGCACATTTTTCATTAGGCTCTAATAGCCTGCTGCAAAGTAGGGCAACTGCTGTGCAGTGTTTGTAGAAACAAATTGCTAATCAGTCAATAAGGATCTTTACTGTGCACTCTGCTACAGCCAGCTTTTACCCATTTTCTACTACACTGAATTATTTTAACTCCTTGAATTGTTGCTTAGTGAAAAAGAAAATATGTTTTATTTATACAGCATTCACTGTGGCCATGCATAGTGAATTTTGCGTCTTGAGTCCATTTTGTTAACATTTATACGGGTGATTTATTATCACTTGGATTTGCCTCATGACTTTTTTTTCTAAGGTTCAGAAAGTTTTTATTGTATACTGAAAACCGGTAATGAATTGAATCAATCATTCTTTTAGAAATAGATTTTATAATTCCATTACAAGTGCCCCATGCAACCTAAATCTTAATGACAGGAGCTGTTGCTACTGGAGCACAAAAGCCTGCTGATCAGTGTGGAGTGAATTATTCACACAGGGGAAAATTACAGGGCATACATATATGTGTGTGCATGTATCTATATCTATATCTATATCTATATCTATATCTATCTATATCTATATATGTGTATATATATATAAAAGTATATATGAAACCACATAATTGTTTTTTTTTTACCGTTAAGAAATAAACTTTAGTAATTTGTTTTCTACATAGGTGAAATTTATTCACGCAAATGGCACTAGACACCACTACTGTATTGTCCTTCTTGCAATCTAGAATATGCAAGAGTTGTCACATTTCTTTTAACAATAAAATAGAGCAGCTATAGTGGTCCTTGCTAGGTATGAATTGGTGAAGTCCCATGGTTTTATGGCAAGTGAGAATATGTAATAATATGAAATTTTGATTATGAATGGAATATGAATAAATTCCTTATTTCTATAACTAGTGATAACGTTAACATTTTGGATTGAAGTGCTGAGAGTAGCATTTTAGCAGAATTGAAGTTCCTTGTTGTGGACAAGAAGTACTGATTTTGAGGAAAAGCCAGAGAGTTAAACACTGGTAGCTTGGAAAATAATGCTGGGACCTGGCGAAATGTAATAATTATCTGCAAATATTTAAATGTTATCAGGATTAAATATTAGTTTTATTTTTAATGTTTGACCTTCATATAAGCTGACATGAGAGACAAATTGCTAGTTGGAAATGGGGTAAATCACTAAATATGAAAAATAGCCCTGTGAGATGAATGCAAGTAGTCGTAGACATCTTTATTTTCAAGGAAAATCCCATCTGTATATCTGACATGTGTTTGATACTAAGGATGAGAGATTGCCTCATGAATATTTGGGAGACACATATTTGTTTATGAAATAATTTCACCATTACGACTGCACAGAAACCTGAATTTTAGCAGCATGAGCTTGAGAAATATTGTATTCCCCACATTATGATAGTGTCATATGTTGGTGTTGTGTGTTGGATTAGATTATTTATTGCAAAGATACATGTACGTAGTTCTCTATAAACAAGAGTATAAACCTTAGTGTAAAGGAAGCGGAAAGCAGACTGCAAGAGCTGAAGGTGAAATACTTTTATGCATTTTTCCCTTGTGAATTGTGACTGTGTATTCTGAAGTAATTCCAGAGCTTTGTACTACAGCGTTATAGATGGCATTATTATATTGGCTGGACGGGTGTTATCAAACGAGTGTATCTAATCCCTTCTGCTCAATCTGACAGAGCTGTGGGATGCACATATATGCCATTTCAGTAAAGGTGGCTCATAGGCGTTTGGAAAAGCATTTGGCTTTTGTGCACTGACATTGAAGTTAATCCTACCGTTCAGAGAAGCACACGTGCCATAAGGAATTGTGAAATACCTGCTTGTTTTGTAGTGAGTGGTTGAAGTGAACGAAGGCTACTTAATGGTTCAGGAATTTGGGCCTGAGGGGTAACAAGACAGGATGATGTGAAAGCCTGGAAGTTGGCATGTCATTATGTTAAGGAGTCTGGAAACGAGTTGCTAACACGGTCTTTATAAAATAATCCCTTTTCCTTTCGTTCATCCTCTCATACATTCAAGAGTGGACCCAGTAATAGGAAATCAGTCCAAGGAGTGACAAATCTAAGGTTGCTTAGACTCTTGTCGTGCCCTATTTGTTGTGTTTCAGAAGAGTATCTGTTTGAAGCACTTGTTGGACCCTCTCAGATTTGTATTCCTTTCACTCAGCTGTGTGTGTCCATGGCAGTGGTGCTGTCCATTAGGTCTGTAAATGAATTTAGTGTGATGAACTGCAGATACCACGTGAGTGTGGTAGCTGCTGTAGTCCATTGAAGTGCCCTTGTCCCAGTATAAATATTCCCACTGACTGACTGATCACAGTTGAATGTTCTCAAATACATTTGCTCTACTTTAAACATTGAGTTTGATCATAATGTTCTCTTTATAAGGGCTGATTTTTCAACTTTAATGTTTCCATCCTGCAGAGTTTTTACTCTGAGCTGATGATGCCGAGGTGGTTGCACTATGTCGGTGTAATGAGTGATATATTGTGTCCAGCAGAATGAATCAGAGAGACAATAACATCTAGAATTCCAGCCTTTGCGAGATGAGCTTTAGCGAGTTGGGGTTAACCCTCAACTTATTGAAACAGCCTCTCCCTCAACTGGATTTGAAAGAAACCCAAGGGACTAGATACAAGGAAGAAATTTTTTTATGATGAGGGATGGTGAAACTCCAGAACAGGTTACCCACAGAGGTGGTGGTTGCCCCATCCCTGGCAACATTCAAGGTCAGACTGGACGAGGCTTTGAGCAACCTGATTGAGTTGAAGAGGTCCCTGCTCACTGAAGGGACATTAGATGGATTAGATGGCCTTTAAACGTCCCTGCCAACCCAAACCATTCCATGATTCTGTGGTGTTATGACCTGACTGGTGTGTCTACATCTTACGTCTCAGTATTGCAGAGAAACGCTTGGAGCTCTCATGAGATGTGTTTTTTTTGTCCGCTGTGTGTGTGCAAGCCCTGCTGCTCCACTCGACCATCTGGGCTGCCCCATCCCACTGTTCCTTCTGTGGGTCCTTGTTCCCTGCCTAGTTTTGCTTCTTGGGTAACAGCACTTGGTCTACCTCTAGGGATAACAGAGGGACGTGTGATTTAGAGGTGGCAAGACTGCTGAAAGCAACCTTACCCCAGCAACAGGTTTAGTTAGCTTGGGCTATGACTGTGAAGGTGCATCTGCATTGCTTCTGTTGTCGTACCTGTTTGTTCAGACTATCTGAAATATCTCTACATATCATCGCATTGTTCAAAACAGGCTTATTCAAAGTTGGCAAAGCTTTGTTAGAGCTCTGAATACATGAAGATGACCTCATATTTGCAGCAATATGGTACAAATGAAGGGCTATTTCCAGACCTATGTCTAGACTCCTCCTTGGGAGTAATGCCAACAGTTTGGAAGGCAGATGAGTGGAAAAATTTTGCCCAAGAATATAATTCTGTTTATTTATTTGGTACAAACGCTTAAACATTTTAAGGCGCTCTTAGCTTGTGACTATCTGACAAACATAAATCTAGGCGTAGAAATGTAAGTAAAAAGAAGAGCAACACTTCTGTTGCTCATATTTTTCCAGGTATTTCACCTAATGGAGCTGCACCAAGGGGTGACCGCTTTCCTTGGACCTAATTGTGTTGCTCTTTGAGACCCGAGGCAAAACAAGTGCCTGCTGTAGTGACACTGCTATTCTTTGGAAACATGTTGTGGTCAGTGCAGCATCCATCATTTCTCTGGTTATCTAGGGTGAGTTACTGGGATGCTCCTCTCTGCTGGCTCTCCTTCAATGTGATCTCGGACTGACCCTAAGTCTCCCAGGGCAGCATTAACATTCTAACAGTACAGAAGCTATGCTGATTTCTCTCACATTGAAACAGCCTCTGGGTTGCTTTTTTCTGCTTCACAATGGAAAATAACAGCTTTTCTAAGCTGCTCTCTTCATCTATACAGAGTTTCTCTGGAACTCTGTGCCACAGAGACCCGAACCTCAGACCACTCTCTTCCCCCTCAGGTGCTTTCTGCTCTGCAGGATATGCAATGTGGACAACAGATTTGTGTTCTTTGAAGAGCCCTTTATAGTTCTAAATAGACTTGGGCATGTTTAATTGCAAAAATTGTACATGATGGCTCATAGAGACACTGTCATCTTCTGCTGACAGGTTCTGCACTGTGGTAAAATACTGTCCCTGTCAGGTTTGATGTGCCTAACAGAAACCAGAACCCCCCAGGATCGCTAGGCCCAAATCACATCTGCAAATTTCCATGAAAATACTTGTAAGTGGGCAGACTTCCAGATATCTAGAAGGATATTTGCCCAACAGATGTGTGAGGTTTTTTATATTTCTGTGTGAAACTCACAGACAAACTCTTAAACCAATTAGTAAACACATATTAGAATGTATTAGGCCTTTTTTTTCTTTTTGTGGTAGAAAACAGATTTTTTATTGGTAACCTTGGATTCCAGCTGGATCCTACTAATTTGGACAGGAGTACACCAATGCTTTGCTGCTCACCACGCTGCTTGACTGGTTGGAAAGCCGCAAGGTAGTTCTGGTATGGGGTGAAACTTGTGGTTACGATGGTCAAGGAGCCACAGCTGGCAGGGGGACAAGCCAAACAAGTGCAATGTTCTTTTATCCTTTAGTTTGCTGAGAGTGGTTTTGCTAAGATCTGAGAGTCAGAGAGGTACTGGACATACTTGGCCCTTTCAGCTGAGTAAGAAGAAATGATTCAAAGCAAATGGAAGGCCTGGAACATCACCAGCTGACTCTCCAAAAGCTTTTGGTGGATGTAAAATGGCTACAGGTTCTTAAGGAAAACAAATCCCCCACACTTCAAAGGACAGATTGTTTAAGGATGTGCTGTTTGCATTAAAGCTAATGAACAGGTCCTTTTTCTCACCACGACGGAGTGGTGGCTGTGTGCTGAAGTACATCCCAGAGTACGGGGTCCTCAGCCATCTGGAGTGGGACTCCTGGGACACGAGTATGTCATGGCACTTGTCTGTCCTGAGCAATTTGCTTTTCTCTCTGTGGAAACCGTGCATAGTGGAGGGCAGGAAGGTTGTGTGCCCGAGTCTTGCTTTTGCAGATGTTCAAGAGTCAATGAGGGCATGGGCAGCAGAGTACAGATACTTAGAAGAGTTCCCAAGCCCATCAGGTAAGACAGGACCAGAGGCTTAAATATTAGGAGTAATATGCTTCGATGATTTTAAAGTATTAGTGATACATAGTAAAAAATAAAATAAAATAAAAAGACAAATGCAAGTTGCGAACTTCCATGATAAGTGCTGTTTACAGAGGGGAAAAGTGAGCAAGAGGAAAGAGCACTGTGGAATAAAGCTATCCAGATGCTGCCTCCCTAGGCACAGCAGTGAGCTCAGCCCTGGATTTTCACTGAAAATACACATGCATACTTTCATCCCAAGGGAACCTGTAAGCCAATGAAAATACAGATTATTGCTTCTGTCCTCTTCCAGTTTCTCATGCTTTGAGCGATAAAGATTGTTAATAAAGCCAGAGCAATTCCTTTCACTCTTTCAGTCTGACTGGCATTAGGTGTTACTTTTTGCATTTTTCCAAGTAAACAGGTCCTCAAAACTACTGTCTTCCATGCAATTTATTGCTGAAGTAATGTTTTTGCTGTGAAGGGAAAAAAAATATCCATCCACGTCATGCAGCACAGATTAGAACTCTTTTATTAAACTCAGTAACACAAGGAAAAACAAATGATTCCCTGCCATGAAACACTGTAAATGTTCTAGGAAATAATCTTCTGTCACCACAGATCAGAGACGCATCTAAAGTCTTGCAGATCCAGTTTACCTGTGCTTTCACTCTTTCATGCTCTTGCATTAGACAAAGCTCAAAGCAGACAGCACCTAATTCTCTTTACTCAGATGCAATAGCCAATTCAGGCAAAGCCTTACTGCTTGCTTGATCTTTCAGCTCTTGGGAATACAAAAGATCTATGTACTCTCAGTGTTCTCTTGGATTTCTTAGTCAAAGCCAGCTCTAGCAAATTCCATCTCTTATATTTTCGAATAAGTGCTGCTGGGACCCCTCTTTCTGTGATCCTGCTCAATGGCTGCTCAGCATTTTTCTGGGACGTGAAAGAGCCTCTGTGCCTAAAATGGCAGCTCTCCAAAAGGAAAGCATGATGGAAGAGGATGGATCCATAGTTTTATTCCTATTTCCACAACAAACAGTAACAGTGCTCGAGTATCACATTCTTTTTCTTATTTTTCCTTCATACCTTTCCTAGAAATAGTGAATTTGTACTGTAGCATCAGCCTGAGCTGGGATTGTCTGAGCTGTACACGCTGATCACTTACTGCAGTAAGCAACACTGCCACTCATCTGCTTCAATGTTTGCCCCAGGTCCCTTTTAGAAACTAATTTGAGATATGCTGACTTGAACAGTTAATTAAATTTGGGAGGCTGTGCAATTTGCCCAGCAATATTTTAGGAAGGTCTGTAAGCACTGGTTGTTGAGGGAGCAGGCATCTTTATAGAACATAAAGCAGAGATGAAGTCAGAAGTAATCCAAGGTCTCTGGTGTATTATATCATGGTATATTGGATCAGTAAACAGATATCAAGAACTCATTCTGGAAAAAACAGCTGCAATTGCAGAGTAATGCTCACCTATTTCTCAAAATTGGAAGAGCATACCTTTGCCTAGGTGACAGAACTGTTACCCCTGTATCAGAAATGCAAAACGGGGGAAGCAGGACAACCCTCAGATTTGTTTCACAGACCCACTTTGAGATTTGTGATTTCTTTCCCACTATAATCCCAAAAAGTCTGTATTTTAGGGCTCGCTGTAATACCCTTCCAGTGAAAGGCAGAAAAAGAGAGAGGGAAACGAATGCTTCCTTCTCAGAGCCTTACCTGCTACTCGTGCTTTTTAGCACAACTTCCTGCTGAAATGATCTGAAACCTGCAGGCTGATGGAGACTTTGTAGTACCAAGGGTCTCTTTGGAGGAGGATTTACTTTTGTGATAGCTGTGATGTTCCCGGTCTCTGCAGCCAGGATTTCTGTCTTTAAAAGGGGGGCGCTGGCATTGGTAAAAAGCTGTAGAAGACCTTTAGGTGCACCCTTCTTGTCCAGAACTTCCAAAACTGGTGGAAATGTGGATTTCTGTTCTGGTGTATAGATAGTATTCCTTGTGACAATGAGCTGATGCATTAGATACCTTCAAATCAAACATGTTTAGTAAAATAAATCTAAGCTATTATTGCAATCCCAGGCACACTTTTCCCCTAATACTTGTGAGACACAGATTTTGTTTTACATGGCATACTTTAAGTTTGCATTAGCACTCTTTAACTATGATGTTAGGAGAATGTTTTTTAAAAAAACCTTGAATAAATACTATAAAAATTTCCAGAAGTACTTTAAATCAACTACTCACTGTTAGCCAAATTAACTAAACTATTAAACTATTAAATAAAACCAAACCAAACCAAACTAAAACTCTCTTTTTTGGTAAGAATAAAAAAACTCCAAAAAACCCAAACCCGAATATTTTTGCACACCTGAATAGGGAGAGTGTTTGACTGGCTGGTGACAAAAGGAAATACATGCCCAGCTTGCAGTATACAGAAAGCTGAACCATTCTACCTGAACCGCTTGAGAGAAACTGACATGTTCAGCTCAGTGGCTCAACAAAATGTGTTGCTGTCTTGAAAGTGATATCTCTATGAAGCCAAGAGTTGCTTAATCTTCTTTCCCAGAAGTTCATCACGTTAAATGGTTCCAAGAAGACTTCATCTACTGCATGCTAAATCAGTCTTTGCTCTGCTTATACTGTTTTGCTTTTTTCCCAGTACTGGGAGGTCTTCCATGCTGTGCTTCAGCCAGCATAGGTATGCTTGGCATCTGTGCAGTGGGATTTTAGCTCTGGGTACAGACAAGAGGGGAGAGGAAGAACACAAATCACCCTCTAGCTTTCTCAGAGCTAACTTTTGAGAATGTGAAGACATAAGAAAGTTCAAATCAACTGTTTCAAATCCAATATCCAGGTTTTTCCCATGCAAGTTCTTTCATCACAGCCCCGTTAATAGGGCAGGAATATTAATGTTTCTTTAGGTTCTGAATTTATTTGCCTGATTTGAGAGACCTGGACTTGGATGATTTCATTGAGGAAGTTATCTGTGTATTTGCACCATATGTGCTGTGAAATACATTATTTAAGCAGTTTTTGTAGGACGAGTTATTATTAAGGAATGTAGTCAGGGTATCCTTGTCTTTCATTGGTATCATAGTCTTCAACAAGCTGTGTTAGTCCCATTCCAACACCAGAAAATCAAAGCAGACATTCATATTTAGGAAAATCTGGCCCTGAAGAGTCACTTGTATGTCCAAGTATGAACATCGATAGCTCTGCACAGGTAATACTCCTCTGTATTTCCCTTTTATGTTTATTGGTATTGGTGTTAAATGGGCAGTTAGGGGATACGGAAACTGCGGAACAGATTCATTACAGCGACTTCCTACCTCAGGCAGCAGCAGCTTGAATTTAAAGGCAATCTCCCCTCCCCCAAAGCAGAATGCATATATGAAGACGGATCAATGTCCACATCTCCCATTTGCAATAATTCATTTAGTTACGTTAATAAAAGCTATCTATTTGATTTGTCAAATTGCATTACAGAGCCCGCTGGAGCTGACTGGAATTATCTTGTCTCCTGCCCCAGTGCCTGGCTGCCAAATCAGGGGGGTGGAGGTTGAGATCAGTTTTGCCATGGCTCATTTACTCCAGCTCTGCTGGTTTATTCCATTTAGCTCTAAGTAGGATGAAAGGAGACAAGCTTCAGCCGATTTGTCCTGTCCTGGAGTACAGCCTTCAGCCCTGTAATAGCTGGAGTGTTGTAGCTACAAGTAGGGGAGCCACAGTGAGCTCCTGCAGGTCATGAACTCTGGCAGAATGTCTGCTGCTAAGCCGCACGCTGGACTTCTGCCTGGTTTATGTGAAATCAGCTCCCATGGTTGTTAAGTCACTGATAGCTCCGGTCTCCAGCTGGAGCACGTAATTGAAATTGTAAAAGGAGTTTGAAGGCTAAGAGAATAGGAAGATGGGGGTTAAAAAAAGAAAAAAAGGCTACATGCAACATTGCTGTAAATCCAAGGAGTCACAAAGAAAGCAGCTGGAGAAACAGACCACAGCACTAATATAAATCAATGCTTGCATTCTCTTGTTTGTTTTTTTTTTCTCTGAACTGCGTGTTCGTGCCTACAGTGGTGTTCATGTGCCCATTTGGTAGATTGCTCTGTCCCATGTATCTTTTTCCGTTCTCTCTTTTTTGATCAGCAGATGTGGTTCTTTTTGTAGGCAGAGTCCACTTTAAAATTATACCATATAACCTTACAGCAATGTTGTGAAAACCCCAGACTGTTTACGTCTCTGCAGGACACTTGACCATAGTTATGAGCTCTAGCTTAGCCATGCCTAGAGTGCTCCTGCAGCACCCAGCAGGAATTCGGAGAGCCAGTGGCCATCTGTTTGCTCCTAAATGCCCGAAGTGTCTGTAGGATGCTGACTGTACGGTGATTTAACCAGCAGATGAGACACCTGTTTTTTTGGCTGATGTCAGCCCTCAGGGAGGGTAGGTATCACACGAGGAGACTGAGCAGTGGTGAGATGCCTGACTAGGGCTTTACTGTGATAAGAGGCCAGTAGACAGCAGGGGAATGTGTAGCATGAAAATGAAAAGGGTTTTGGTTTCTGAATCCTGAGCTGAGGGTCTGTCCTGGTTTTGCTGTTACCCACGGGTAAGTGATGCTGGAGAAGGAAAAGAGCCAGGCATACACTTAGACTGCAATTTTACCATGCTGCTAGCCAGAAGAGGTTTCTCCAAGACGTATTCTGTGCAGTCACATTTCTTTCCCTAATGCACAGCACCTTGGGCAAGGGTGAATCCCCTTTTTTTTGGCCTGGTTTAGAGGCTGAACACAGCTGGGATTTTGCATTGAAGTCATAAGACCATCACCTGCTTTCTGTAGGAGACAGCCTTCCCTTTCCTAAGTCTACTTACTAGGAAAAAAGGATTCCTTCCCTCACATCTCAATTTTGACTGCACCATCCTGAACATCTCTTGGAGAAAGTGACTTATTGAGTCCCTGAATAGCAGAGCAGAAATTAAAAAGAAAGGAAAACAAAAACAATTCACATCATGCAGGCTAAACTGGACCTTGGAGGAACTTCTATCCAAGTCCTTGAAAGATTTAGCTCGATGCTCACAGAAAAAGCTATGAAACATATCCCATTTCTGAGGACAAACAGATTTGTAAGGCAGACTGGGGGACACCTGAAATATTCCAGATTCAAACAGTTTTTGTCATAGACATTTAGTTAGTTGTTTAACAGAGAGACATATATGCATATTTTTAGTTTAATACATGTAAGGGCTTATAAATACTTCCCAGAAGCCACTAAGAAAAGAATAGTCTGGTTTTGATGAAGAATCGAACTCCAAAATGTCAGTATTTTGCATTTATAAGTTTTGAGAGGTGATAAAAGTCCATGTTTTAGTGGACGTTGTACTTCTGACCAGGCATGATTAAATGTTACAAACCAAACACTACCCACTTGCTTAGCTCCTGCAGAAGCACTTAAGATTTCTAAAAGCCATATTTGCAGTTAAAGACTAAGTAGGATAAACAACTGCAAAAGAAGAAGAAAACCTGTTTTGTTCGAGGAGGGTTCATTCTCATCCTTTACAAGAATGACTGGAAAACAAAATATCACCTTGGGTCAATATTACCCACATAGCTCGGTCTTGCTTCAGTGCACGTTGCATTGTGCAAGAGCAGACGCAAGATGAGCTTAGCTGGATGCTAAGCTTGAAGAGAAACATAACCACATGATTCCTCTACCATTCACATTGTCTGTCCCCAGGCAGGTATTCAGTTTTTGTAAGTGATGAGCTCATTAAGATTTCTGCTTCTTAAAAGCCCCTCAGGGACATTTGTCTGTTTGCCATTCTGTATTTAAAGTCTGTAACTGCAAAAAATTTATTGCAATGTCGTCACTCAGCTATCAGCATGGTATCAATACCTTAGAATTATAACACAAGCATCTTCCCAAGGACGGTTAATGTAGGTTGTTCAATCAGCTTTGGAAACCAAACAAATAGTTCCAGAACTTTTAACAATACAACCACTTTTGGTTGCATGACAGTTTATTTGCTTTAACATACTTGCATTTTCAGTTGCCCACTTGTGAAATTTTCTTGCAAGCTAAGGGCATGTCGAGGCCAGTGTTTGCATGTGCAGATCCCCCATGAGGAGCGGTTGTAAGGAGGGATGGAGAGCGGCTTGGAAAATTGGACTCCTGAGAATAAAATAACCAAAATCAGAAACCACATTGGAAAATGCCAGCAACACAAGTATTTGGCAAGATGCTTTTTAGGAGAAAATCAAAATAACTTTTGGCTGCAATAGAAGTTCTGGACACAAGTCTGCCATCATTTCAAACTGGTGCACAAGGCTAATAAATGCCGAGTATATTGTGTCATGATATTGCATTCTAATAGTTAAACTGCCAAATTAGGGCAGTCTCCTGTATCTGGTGATATTTTCATCCGAAGAATACACATTTTTCTAAGAAACACAGACAGAAAGCTAACTTAAAAAAAGAAATAAGATAACTTTATACAAGGAGCAATCCAATTTCCTGTTATTAATAGTAGGGTATTTGTCCAGGTCTTTTTCATGTTAAGGGATTTAAAAGCACAAAAAAAGGGATTTGAAAGCATCCTACCACAGACTTGGAGCAGAGCAGCTGTTTAAAGTGAGCAATATATCCAGGCTTGTAGAGCTCCAGAAGACACAGATGCAGGGACCAGTATTAAAGAAGGTTGTGAGAGTGCAACTATCCTGAATGTGAGTGAAGCATCTGACTAATGTTAAAATGGCCATGTCAAAGTTTTAGGCAGCTTGCCTTTGGTCCCTACAGGACTGTAGGAAGCTACCTCTAGTGGCATTCACTGATGGGGAAAACTAAGCTGCAGTAAATGCATGCTACAAATAATAACTTTTTTTTTTAATGCAACATGATGACCCTCATCTAATCACTGAATTCCTGGTACCACACATTCTCCATACCGTATTTTGTAGTTCTGCAGATGTGTTTCAGAGTGTCTCCTTCAGTGAGCATTCCAACAGCTCACTTCTGCAGCTCTGTCTGTGGTGAGCTGATGAATCATTCCGTTCCATTCTCCATAACAAGTAAGTCTTTTGAAACAGAGCTTTACTGTTCATATTGTTCTCTGTTTAAATTTAGACTCACTCAGAAGCCGTTTTTCAGATTGCGATTAAACTCTGAGAATACTATCTAAATATCAGAGCATGCAAAGAAGGATGGATCTCTACATTGCTTTATTTATTCTGTGCCCTGATATCTGTGCATTGTCTCAGGGTCTTGTTAGTGCTTTAAAAAAACCCAGATATTAAATATCCTTCCAGCTTCAGCTAACAAGTCATTTATGTTGTCTGCTGAGAAGCTGTCATAGCTGAGCGTATGTTGGATCAGCCAGCCTGCCAAATGGCAAAATTTTAGCAGCATTAAATGAGTTTTCTTTTGTTCAAACAAAAAAACGCCTTTAAAATATACTGGCAGCTTTGGACTGGGAAAAGCTGAAGTGACAATGACAACTCTGTTTTTTTCTCTTCTGATTTATTACTACTTAGCTATATGAATGAGATGTGATCTTATATCTGTTTTGCTGTCCTACATGAATACTGACATCACAGTACTTTTATAGTCTAGGACCAAAAAAAGGTACAGGGCAATTTGACACCTGTGCCAAGACAACCCTTAACCTTGAAAGCCTTCATTCTCTTTGCCCATTCAGTACAGGGCAGCTCCAGAGCTGTAACATAGCTTCACTATTCCTCTATGCTTTATTCAAACATACAATCCCATCTTCATTAAATATCAGATTGCTGTATTGTTTTAAGTTCCTTCTGATCTATTTCACAGAGTCATAGAATAATAAAGCTTGGAAAAGACCCATAAGGTTGTAGAGTCCAACTGCTAACATGGTACTATGAGGTCCACTATTAAACCACATCCCCAGGTGACACAGCTACGTCTTTCAAATACCTTCAGGGATGGTATCCTTCACCACTTTCCTGGGCAGCCTGTTCCAATGCTTAGCCACCCTTTTAGTGAAGGAGGTTTTCCCAATGTCCAATCTAAACCTCCCCTGGTGCAACTGGAAACCATTTCCTGTCATCCCGTCATGTGTCACTTTTGAGAGGAGACTGACTTTCACCTAACTACAACCTCCTTTTGGAGAGTAATAATGTCCCTTCCTGAGCCTCCCTTTCTCCAGGCTAAACAACCCCAGCTCCCACACCTGCTCCTCATAAGATTTGTACTCCAGACTCTTCTTTGCTGTCCTGCCCTGGACACTCCCCAGCACCTCAATGTCGTCCTTACAGTGAGGGGCCCAAAACTGAACACAGAATTTGAGGTGTGGCCTCACCAGTGCTGGGTATGGGGGGAACAATCACTGTCCTGGTCCTGCTGGCCATACTAATGCTGGTCCAGGCCGGGATGCCCTTGGCCTTCTTGGCCACCTGGGCACACACTGGCTCATGTTCAGCTGCTGCTGACCAGCACCCTCAGGTCCTTTTCCAGCAGGCAGCTTTCCAGCCACTCTGCCCCCAGCCTGTAGTTCTGCGTCACTAAGCAGGTGCCTTTACCATAGGAGGAGATCAGGTTGGTCAAGCAGGACCTGCCTGTGACAAACCCGTGTTTGTGCTGGCCGGGCCTGATCCCCTGGCTGTCCTGTACGTGCTGCATGGCAGCACTCAAGATGATCTGCTCCATGACCTTCCCCAGCACTGAGGTCAGGCTGACAGGNTGACAGGCCTCTGGTTACCAAGATCCTCCTTCCAGCCCTTCTTGTAGATGGACAACATATTTGCCAACTTCCAAGCACCTGGGAACTCCCCAGTTAGCCAGGACAGCTGATATGTGAGGGAAAGCGTTTCAGTGAGCATTTCCACCAGCTCCCTGAGCATCCATGTGTGGCTCCCATCTGGTCCCATAGGCTTGGGTGTGTGTAAGTGGTGTATCAGGTCTGACATTTCCTCTTGGATTATGGATGCTTCATTCTACTCCCCATCACTTTTTTCCCGAACAGGGTGCTGGGTGCCTGGACAACTATTAAAGACTGAGGCAATGAAGGCATTACTCAACTCATCCTTTTCCTCCTCCTTTGTCGCTATGGTTCCAGTAATGGATGAAGATTCTCCTTAGCCCTCCTTGTGTTGCTGATGTATTTATAGACACATCTTTTGTCATCTTTTCTGGCAGTAGGCAGACTAAATTCTAATTGGGCTTTGGCCCTTCTAATTTTCTCCCTGCATAACTTCATGGCATCCTTGCAATCCTCCTGAGTTGTCTGCTGCTTCTTCAAGGTAGAGACTCTCTCAACCAGCATCTTAAGCAGGCCAAAGTTTTCCTCTGCAAGTCACAGGTAGCCTTTCTGCTGACACCCCTCCTTACTTCAGTGGACATTTCAATGGCCACTGTTTTGCTCAGAATGATTTTGAAATTTTTTTTGCAGAAACAGGCTCAATTTTACCTGCCTGAGATGCTAGAGTTTGGCAGAGCTGGTTAATATTCGTATGGTCAGACAAAAGCACCATAGAAACTAAACTATCCCTCAAAATCCTTCATGCACTGCTGGTGGCAGCCATCTAATATGCCAGTCATTACATGTAAGAGTGGAAAGGGACCAATGTGCATCTGGGAATTTTATTTATTGGAAGCAAGACCTTCAGCATCTAAAGTTTTTCATTTCCCCCAGTAATGACCTTGCATTGGGAGCTTTGACTGCAACAAGATCAGAATTGATGGTGGTGATTTACACTTCACTCTACGTCTTGATTTCACTTTGGTGTCTGCACAAAATGATTGACTTGCAAAGTATTTCTTCTTCATCTGGGCCTTGGAGAGTGAAGACAAATAATTACTCTTTTTGCTCTAAGCTTTCAATTTAAGAGCTTTTGCTTTAAAAAGAATATCTGCGTATGATCCGTATCATTTTGGAGGAAGAGGATACCGCAACAATGAAATAAATCTTTTAATTCTGTGTATACTTGAACACAGCATATTTACTATGGAATTCCTGGCAGTTGTTGTGAAGGTCCCTCTGAAGTTTCACGTACACTTGCACTGCTCTTTAGATAATTAAAAAAACCTACAAGAAATGGAACTATGGCATGAAAGGACTGTGAATGAAATATTTTTGCTTTGTTATTGCAAGTCTTTGTGTTTCAAGATATGTTCCATGCTTCAGGTCTCTTAAATATGACTTAATATATATAAGTCCTAATTGTTCTAATTAAGGTCTTTTCCCTGCATATGTACTTGCAAACTTACATGTATGTATACAGCTAATTTACCACTCTCTCTGCACTTTTCTTGAGATTACTTCAGTGTTTTAGATATTATATTGCCATCCATCCGCAAAACTCAGGCAAAGTCTACCAAGAGGAGACAGTAAATTTTAGCTAGTTGGATAACTAATCTGTCAACTATGCAAAAAATGGTATTATCTTAAGGGTTTTGGGTCTTTTAAAAATATTTGGCCAAGAACAGGAGACAAGTATAAACATAAGTCCTGGCTTAAAGAGCTTACAGTTTAAAGCCCTTCAGAAAATTACCTACACAGAGATGAAAAATTCATTTACCATTAGAGTTATGTGCTATGAAAGCCAAGGAATGGTTGTTTTCTAACACAGGATTAGTGTAAATATATGATATTGGCAGTATATGTTTGACAGGCTGTCTAGGGCATGTGCTATTACTCAAGGATTTCTTTAATAATTGGCTTCAAAAAGATATTTCGGCATTTGAAAGAGCAGACAGTTGTTTATTCTGAAAGTGCCAGCAATGGAACTCAAATATCTAGATCAGGTGTACATAGTAAAACCTTGAGTCTTAGATAATAAAAGCACAAATAAATTATAAAAGCCATAGTGCAGACCTTAAAAACAGGCTGGAGAAATGAGCAACTACAAAGTTCATTGCCTCTTAATCCTGCAGGATTCACATTTCATTAAAAAGGGGATCATTTCAGGCATTGAGACAGAGCACTGAATTTATAAGCCTCTAAGGTGTTTCTAATTTTCCTATCAACTACAGGAATGTTGGAAATGGGTAGGCAGCTTATGTGAAACGAAATGAAATGCCTCTTTAAACAATAATATTATCGTAACCAATTAGCAATTGCTAATTTAGCAGTAAATACTGTGCCAAATACAGTGTTTGACTGGAAGGGGGTGTCTTTGCACAGCAACATGACAGTTTTATAAATCCTCTACTACAGGAAATAGTTCTGCAGTCAAATTGTTAACACCACATTGCATGCACAAGGTCATAGAAAACCTGCCAGACATTACTCAGAACAAATGAGAGCCAAAGAACAGCCAGCTTTTGAATTAATTTTGCTAATAGTACTGGGGAAATGGCTGTCGAAGCAGAAGGCTAGGGATGTATTCATTATTTCTATCATTATTTGTATTATAAAAACATATAGGTATTCTAGACAACTTTAGGCCGTCTTGGGCACATGGCAGACACGCAGGAAGAGATGTTGCCTTAGAGACCTTAAAGCAAAACAAAATAAAAAAGTTGAAGAAAAGCAAAAGCAAAGCGGTGCAGTGACTTGAGGTGCAGTGACTTCTGACGAGGCGACATGTGAGAGACAGGAGGACATCCCATCGTCACCAGCTCTGCTCTGCTGCTTGCCCAGCTGGCCTGAACTAGAACAGTAGCATCAAACACCTGTTTTGTAAAAGTGCCCAAGATGGTCTGAGACACCCAAGAAGACATTTTGGATGGATCTGCCACCCTTCCAGTTCCCTGGTCCTAAAGACAATGACATTCCCTTCCCGATCCCACTACTCATGTTAGGTTATAAGACAGGACACTTAAGAGGCGTGTAGCCTAATTTGGAATTTATTATTTTAATTTTTAATAGCAAAACTATAAGCTGAACCTCAGGAGTTGCGTGCTTAGCAAGTTTGTATGAACGTTTGCCCCTGTCCTACCATTTAATCCCTGGTAGCTTGACATATATTCTCTTCTTCAGCTGTATGGGAATAACTCTCCAGAACATGGACTGTCTCCCTATATATTTGTGTTTTTCTTCAGTGCAGTGAAACTGCAGCCATGTGACCTTTGCAGTAATTGTAAAAGCCAACATAAATTCATAAGGAGAAATTATATAAGGAGAAATTAGACAAACCCAGAAGAATAGTCTGGGTCAGACCTTTGTTACAGTAGAACAAATAAATCCAACAAATAGATCCAAACCTCTTCATTATCTCGTGCCCTTAGTGACAGCTTGGGAAGAAAAAGATGGGACAGAAGCAGTATGAAGACTTTGAAGAGGTCACGTGCTTCCAGGGCCTGCTTCAGCCTCCTCTAATGCATCTTCTAGTGAAATCCAAATTATACCACTTATGTGAGTTCTATTCTTGTCCTCCTTGTCACAGACCCTCAGTTCTAGCTGCATATATATGATGTGGTGGACCCACATTTAGAGAAGCAGTTTCTTGGTGCCTTAATGATTGTCATTTACAAAGACTCTGCTGCTTATCTAGAAGTTTAGTACCTCTCCTTACAAAATATTTGTACACAAATATTGCTGGCTACAGCATAGGTGCAATGAGGTGCAGGACAAACACATCTGGTCTATCCATTCCCATCCTAATTCGTTGGAAGTGCCTTGATTTAGAAGCAAAAGTTAGCTTGGTATTAGTAGCTATCATTATTCCCAGCTTGCTTTGTCTCCATACATAAATTGTTTAATAAAGCACCATATTTTTTTTTGGTCTTGGTACAGGCCTTTGTTACCCTACAGTGTTCTGTGTGACTGAAAGCTATCCCAGACCATGCATTTCAAGTGGGTTTGTAAACAAGAATCTCCACACTGATAACACCTGTCACAATGGCTCATTGTGTGATTAACAAGAACCTTTTACTGATGTGACTTTTACTTCTGAATATTCAGTTATAATTTGTAACTCTTCAGTTGCATCCCCACTGTTTGTTTCCAGGATTACTCTGGCATACAGTGACAGCAGAGACAGGACCATTAGCCTTCATTACTAAGCTGAGTAATGGAAATGCTCTGCATTGTCCTGGTATTGCTATTCAGTGTCATATTGCCAAATGCCTATTTTCTCTGACATTTCTTCTCGTGACTGTAGATACTGTAATTGCTGTGAGACCTCTGAATTTTTATGTCCCTTTTTTGAAATTAGAAACGTGTTGTTAAATAAATCTTTTTGCTGACAGTTTCTCTAGATTCATTAAAAACCTTTGCAGTGTTCCTTAGGTTGTTGGAAATGGACATAAATCTACAGGAGATGTTGAGAGGGAAATGGATGAGCAGTGCAGCTGTAAATGCTTTACTAGGTTAAGTAAAAGGGAGTGACATAAGAAATCCCTCAGACAAAGCCTTTCTTTCTGAACATATGGGCCACAAGACAACTCATTTCTGGTTTTGCCTTGCTTTGATGCATGTATTTTTCTCACAGTGCATCTGAATAGAAACTGCTTGTGAATGAAAATTAGTTATGAAAAGGCAGTGTCAAGTATCCCAAATTTTGATGCAAGCATTCATGCAAGATAAGCTAAACATACATTGTAGTCAGTTCATCAGTCATGGGACTGAACTGTTTGTACAATGCAGGTTTTCTTAAGTTTGTATTCCTGCTTTGAAGTAGTTTAAGCTGATTTAGTATTGAAGGAGCAAACATTCAACTCTTTTTAAAAATGAGATCCCCTTAAATTGTTAGCATTGAAATCCTGTGAGAGGTCCTGTTTAGGAATGAAAGCTTCATCTTTCCTTTTTTAAGAAGGGAAATGAGCTCCTTATGAAAATATAACTTGTTTATTTTCTTATGCAAATATTGTGTCATATGTGTTATGACATTTCCATTATATTATAAGCTGTTTTGATTAAGTGAATTCCTAAAGAGCACTTCACCAGAAGTAGAAAACTGGATTTTAAACTGATGGAAAAGATAAATTTGATTTTTCGTCCCAAAATTCAGTAACTGTGCTTATTCCTCAACACGGACACCTTACGTGCATAGCTGCTGTAATGAGTGCATACACAAATGTCAGACACTGTGCAAATATCATATTAACTCACACAGTAGAATACCAATCAGTCTTTGTCAGCAACCACTAAATGATCACTGGATAATTAGAGTTTTAACTCATCGAGTCCAAATCTTCCTTTCCTTGTCTCCTGCGATAAGTGTTTCGACACCTTCTGCCTCCACACAGCTGATCCTGCTCCACAGCATGTTCCCACGTGTGATACCAGGAAGGTGTCATTACTGTCCAATGGCTACAGTTCAGAGGCTGTATAAGATGACTTTCCAGAAATTTGCATTTTAATTTTCAGTTGTCTTGGCATTATTTTGAGTAAAACCATCTCCCATCTTAACTAGGAACCATAGTTATTTTTATTTTCCATTTTCATAAACCAGAGCCTGGTGTTCTGTATAGTTTTTTACAGGTGAAATAATTAATTTGAATGGCCTACCTTAAAACTTAAGGAAAAGAGTTGTCCTATTTAGGATGGCTGTCTTACATTTAGTTATTGAAGTCTATCACTAATCTACAATTAGTATATGGTTTTGACTGTATAATAATTAAAATGTACATTTACCAATATCCAGCAGAACAGATAATTGATGTAAAAGAACATCATGTCTCCAAATAGTACTTTCCTGTTGGGCAGGAAACAAGAACAAAGCAGTAGTTATTAGTTCATTGCTTTGTTGGATCATGGTGTCTTCTAACAGTCACACAGAATAATAAAGTTTACATAGCTCTCTGATGCACAAGCCCTGAGAAACTGCATTACATCTGGTGTTCAGTTAACTTTGCTGTCATATTTCTTCCACCTCATCTTTGTGGGTATGAAAAGAAATCTGTAGAGGCTAGAAATCTTTTTTTATTGCTAACTACTTGCATTCCTCTTACATGCTGAGCAACTAGGCTTGCACTTCATGTGCTGGCAAAAGTAGCTGTTGATCATTACTGGAGAGGGAAGAACACACTGTGGAGGAAGTCAAATTAGGATACTCTTCATTTCAAAGCTGCTGGAATATAGGAAAGTGAAAGAAGGAAACCTTGACATCACTGAAGGAGCAATTGCATGTTATGCTGGGCAGCTCCACAAGCAAAGTGGAACTGCTCAGCGTAACGTGCAATCGAACCCAGCAGAAATTCACTGATGAGATTTTTTGTGTGTGATTCTGTGGGATGATGTGGTTTTTAAGGATGGCTCTCTCCCATTTTTGACTGACTGTTGGTAGGCTATGTGCAAGGTCATACCCAGACAACTCATGCGGTGCTGAGGGCAGATTTACTCACTGTGCTTGACCACAGACCAGAACAAAGCAATTACCAAAGGATGGAGAGACAGTGAAAAGACCTGGAGGCTGGTGGGCAGCAGGCACCTCTCCATTCCTCTCACCATGGCCATGCTCCCGCCCAGCCTCACAGGAGGACAAGCCTTACACAACCATGGCTCTGCAGTTGTTAGTGGCATAGCATAAAGGGGGTATCTCTGTTGTCAAAATAGCATTGATCAAAGATTATCTGGGTTTTATCTAATCAGGCTGAAAACACAAGAAGGCAGATAACTGGAGCTGCCCCATGCCTTGAATGGCATGCCCTCAGTGACACATAAGTTTTGGGAGCATCTTTCCTTTTAAGTCTTTTTGAAAATTGTGTCCAATGTTTTGATGGATGTGAACTGCTGAATAACACCAAGTGCAGTTCAACATTCTAATCTCCGTTATTAATACATAGATAATAATTATATTCCATTAGCAAATTGGCAGGATATATTCAATTCCTTTTGCTTGCACTGAAATTCATTAGCTTGGCAAAAAAAAGGGCCTTTTTCATTTTGAAATAAGTGAATTTTAACCACAGAAAAGTTACTTGGAAGAATTAACAAGTGGCTAAGTGCCATCATACATTAAAGGATGCCAACCAAACTTCAAGTGTGCTTGGACTCCTAGAATGATGCACATTAGGACCAGGAGCAGCATGAGATGTAGGTGGGTCTGTGACATGCAGGACCTGACCATCATTCCTGTTTTGTCCCTAGGATCTATTTTAACACTTCTTCTGCCTTGTGTCTACAATACCTCAATTATTTCAGAAATTCAATCATATGACAAGGAATTTGCTTCTAATTCCCATTGTAAATCTACTCTATGGTGTTGTATACTCATATGTCTTTTAATTAATGTATTTCTAATAATTAATATTGTCTCTTAATATATTTCCATCTTAAATATCTCCTCTCATTGCTCTTTGTATATAAAGATAATCTTATCATTCTTAATTTCCAATACAAAGTGATTTTCTATCACCAGATGTTTTTCAATGGTATATTTATGCGCTAAGTACGAAGTTGAAATACCACCCCTGTTTTTCTGTCCTTTGACTGTTTGAGGCAGAAATTTATTACCCACAGGACTAAAACTGCTAATTTTTGGGCACTGCAAGAGTCTTTCTTTCCCAGTTTCTCTCAGATTTCAAATGTTTACAGGATCATACAGTTTGAAGTAGGATTTCTTTCACTAAAAATACTAATGTGTGTTTTTCCACATTCATGTTAAATTCTTTAGGCCTATATAACCTCAGAAAATGGTCTTTTCAAATCCTTTTCCATCTTGAGAGCCATTCTGTCGTCATTCCTCTGCTCTGCATGAGAGGTTTCCACATTTTGCTTCCAGTTCTTGTTCTTCCATCTCATTACCCACGTTTCCTGCATTAGTCCACAAACCACTTCATTGTTTCCTTTTGACCTCACAGTGTTTCCTAAGTCAATTGAATATAGCCAACCTGATCAATTTTTCCATCCACAGAAATTCTTTTTTTCCTGGGCTGTCCACTACTTTATTCTCTGCACAGCCTTATATCTGACTACAGCCTCTTTTACATTGACTTTACCTTTTATTTATTAACACCAGTTGTGGAGATAGGGTATGTCTCTCTCAGTCACAACATGTCCCCTGCAACTTCGATGGACGTTTTTCTTTATGTGTTTTTCTAGTCTTGGTTGCTGAAGGTCAGTGCTCCAGTCAGTCAGGTGCAAGCTCACCCCTGGGAATTCTACTCTTTCTGGGAATGCTTCCTGAAGGTTAAAAGCCCCAAAGTCCCTAAGCAGAGTTTCTTAGGCAGCGTTTTGCTGTGTTTTTGGCCAGAGCTGGCCTGCACATGGCATTTTATCATGTAATGTGGCGAAACTGTTCATTAATGCTTCCACTGCAATCATCGGGGCAACATTACTTAATGTTTTTCTTCTTTTTTTGAATCTGTAGGATTATGGACTTGCTTTTTTTCTGAGTTACAAATTACAGGATATCAGGGGTCTTGTCTTAAAGCATGCTTCAGTGTTTCAAAGATGCAGGAGGGAATCAAACTACTAATTGCAAAAGAGACCAGAGCGTTACGGCCTCGGGGAAATCTCTACACTATTCGACACACTGAAAACCTCAGACCGTGCTTATTCCATAAAGGAACACCTCAGTGCCCTGGAAAACAAACCAGTGTGCCTTATTCTCCCCATCCATGAGTGGACAGTATTGTTCCTGTATTTTTTCAAAGCATTTGGGGGATAAGTACTCTGCATATTTGGCATGTGCCATTATTTGGCAATGCCATTAGCATTTGAAAAGCCATCCATTTGTATCTTTCCTGTGATGATCAAGCTCTTAATAGGAGTACAAAAGCACAGATTTCATTTTCAATATGCTAATTTTTGTATTTCTAAGTAATTATATTTATAACACATTAAATGCCCAGGATGACTTCATGCCCCTCTACAAAGGGGAAAGCTCTCAGACCCTTGCTCCAGTGGGCTCACGTGGAAGTTGGATGACAGCTGCAATCCCTAGGTGTGGAAGCTCCTGCTCTCGTAGTGTATTTTGCGCTCCTTGTCAAACTCACAGCCCCTGTCCCAGTATGACACCCCCAAGTAAAAGGTCCTTGGTAAGGGGTCTGCAGGAGGGAATCCCACTGGGTGTAGGTTATCCTGGAGCTCAGGGGCTTCTCCTCTTCTTTGTGACTGTGAGCACAAGGAGGAGATTACTGAAACGAGAGCTCTATTGCCAACATGGGAGCCAGGTTTTGGGGTAGGGCTGTAGCCATTGTGACCGCTCTGGTTCCCAGGTGAGGGCCAGATCCCACTTTGCCAGGACCACCTCATCTCTGTGGGGCTGTGCTTGTGAGACAGAACATCAGGTGATGCTGAGTGATAATAAAATAAAAGTCTTTATTTTTAATAGATGGACAAAACAGACCCAAAACCAGACAGTATTTTTCTGAAATGCATGGACACTATTGAATACAATACAAATGAAGTTAAAACATATATATCTATATTATGCTTCCTATCTGCTTTGTTGAATATAGTCTTAGTATAACATTTCTGACACAGACAAAAATATACTTTTTTTTTTTTTAACTACATCCACAAATACTGCCCTGATTAATAGCAGACTAACAATAACTTACTAACTGCACATGAAACTTGACCAGTTCACTTGAAGGGCAGAAGGAAAAATGAATAACAGTTTTTTCCTATGATACTTCTATTTGAAATCCTAAATTCTTGTACTATATGAAAATAAAAGACTAAATCTGACTTTATTTGATCCACTTAATGTTTACATTCAGTTCAGGTTCACAAAAGTATGGTTTGTTTATAATACGTGTACCATCCCGTTTGGACAAATGGAGATGAAGTAACTTTTTTGACATGTCAGCTATGTTATCAACCTTGATTTTATGAAAAAATCTCATGCAAAGGAGGTAAAAAACCCCTGTCAAATAAATGTTATTCACAAATGTTAAGAATATGAAAGTAAAATGTATGATTGTGTTATGAATATTTAATCTTAGAATTGTAGGCTCAGAAACAATAACCTCAGTGTCTGAAAACGAGCTGTTTGCTTCACTGATTATAAATCCAATTTACTGCACAGTACTACTGTCCACAAATTGCAAAAGGGGAGAAAGACTGATAACTCCTCTGAAAATAAAATCTGCTTAAAGAATCACATCCTGTTGGCATTTGGCTTGTGGAAGTAACAGAGTTTTTTTGTTTGTTTGTTTTATTTTGTTTTGGTTTATTTTTAATCCCCACAGCTATCAATCACAGATATGGCCTTTGGTTATACGAACAGCTCTGTACGAATTTAATGGTAGGACAGCTGAGCTAAGGCAATAAAACCTGTAAAGAGACTTTGCATGGGGCTGTTTGGTTTGGCTTTTGTAGTCCATCTAAGCAGGAATACTGCATAAAACCACATCAATTTTAAAAAAAAAATCTATAGGATAGGAAGTGTAAAATATTCTGATAATGTTGAAAGCATCTGGTTTGAAATTTTTGCACTAGCACTTTTTTTTTTTCACCTACCTTTTCTTTTTGAGCATTTAAGAAGCATTTACATTTTTATGGCAACGAGGTAATACAAAAGAAAAAGCTTTTTTTTCAATCCAAATTTCTTAAATTATTCCACCTGAATCCCCCTCTCTTTCCTTTCTTTCCCACAGCTGGGCATTTTGAAATAAATAATATAGAAATGTTGCTGTATTCAAAGCATCTTGTCACTATGCAGCATCTCATAGTGAAATTCTAGCAATTCCTGGACAAAACTGAGGTAAGAGAAAAGTTTTTAGGAAGGCCTACAGGTGACTGCAAAATGGGATCCTTTAACTTAATTTGGAACAGCAGCAGAAGGCATTGGCTGTGTAAGCAGGTAAAACTGTGACTTGATATTTTCTCATAAGAAGGGATTCGGGCTAGTGGATTTGGGCTGAAAATGGATAATAATTCAGCAGTGGCTCTGTTCTTCCCCTCTTTCCTCTATACAGTCTATCCCTCATCTCTCTTCTGTGGTTCATGGGGGAATTAATCCTGCTGGGCTTGTGTTTGGTTTGTGATACTCAGCACCCTGAACATTGGTGGCTTATTCACTCATCTCACAGGAATTTTTCATTTCTTTGCTATGTCGGCTCTTCTGAGTTTTTAGTGCAGATCCTGGTTTTGATTCCCTCCACCCAGAGCACACTCCATATTGGTAAGCACAGTAGTACTGCAGGTCACAATGCATATTCAGAACTGAGTTGCAATGTTATTTTTAAATGCAGTGTAAGGAGAGAAAAAAAAAAAAAAATCAACATCTCTAAAATTAATTTTCTCTACATATTAAATATATATATATATATGCTGTTAAGACTCCACAAAAGGAGCAAAACATATCTAAGGATTCAACCTTGTGAAAGCTTATGTCAACATTGAATGCACAAGTTGATGGCTTCTTCCTTTAGCAGCAAAACCTATTCTTCCATCTCCTATCCTCCAGTATAGCTCCTCGTGCTGTGAGTGTTAAAAAAAGAAACTTCACCAGTGACCAGCAACAGGAGGATATCTGGATTTCAACCGAACATTTTGCGTCATACGTAGATTTTAAAAAGAATTATTGGAGCATAACTCTTAATTGTAGAGAAATCTAGCTACTAGAGCTCCCGCTGAGAAAGGCACATACCAATGGGGACAGACACAATCATCTCGGCCTTGGGCAAGTGGAAACAACATTGTGTGTTCCTGCTGGCCTGGGCAAAGTCAGAAGAGGCCTCATCTCCCCGCTTTGCTGCTTCTGGCCAGCACTGCCATTTGTGAGCGAAGTCTCGTCTGCCCCTGGCCACTGCTGCTGCTCTGCAGCCTCACCGTGGTGGCCAGGAGGACAGGGATCGATGAAGGAGTCCAGCACTCAGTGGAAGACACCGGTGTGCCTCTCACTATGTTGGCGGGTTCAGCATTCCTTTCAGTTCCCTTCCAAGCTGCTTCTAGAGGCAAACACTTAGAGATGCGGAAAGCTGTCCAGCATGCCTGTTTTTTTGAGAAATTGTTGAGGAAATGTTGTTTTCTATGGAAAATCTGGATTTTCCAGAGTAATCCCAGCAAGACCAAGCCAAAAGGCTTCTTGGCATCTTTAAGAATAGCTTTTTTTAGTAAGTGAAAATTGGGAATTTTCTGCAAGGAAAACCCTCTCATCTCTCTTTTCAAGCCTTCTTGATTCTCTTTACTTTTCACTATTTATTCCATCGGTGAAGTTGCTTAGTGTCAGACTGCTTTGCTTGTGTTCATTTTGATGATAAGTCAAGATAAGGCTTCTTCTCCCAACACTGAAAAGTTCTATTTAGTTTATGTGAGTTTTTCTATGAGAGCCATTTTTCACAAGCTGAATTTCAACTCCAGTTATTGCTCTAAGAATTTTGGTGACAGCCACTAACCACAAAAAAAAAAAAAGAGAACACCTATATTAACATATTTTGCTTAAGGTTGTCTTGCATCAAGTATAGCATAATTTTAAACTGGTGGTTGAATTTTAACTTTTTAAAATTAATATATCATGTTTAGCACTCCTATAAGGAATTTATTACTATTTGTGCATTTTGCTGTCTCATACAAACAATAAAATACTAGATTGCATGATTTAAATTTCTTTATGAGGAAAAAAACTACCAGACCAAAACCCCAGGGAAGTTATCTATCTGTCTTTGCTAAGCAACTAGCTCTTTAGTAATAAATCACTTATAGCTGTGACATTATATTTTCACTTAATGCCAATAAAATGCTAAGTGATAATATTTCAGACTTACTGTATTATAATTTCTTCATATGATAGCCTAGCTAAGAACTGTTGCACATTTTCTGCTACATACATTTTAAATTATGAATTTTTTAAAAATTGCACAGTATATAGTTCTGGATGGAAAGAATGGGATTGAGCGTATACTTTAGTAAACACGCTGTGATTTAATCCAACATATTAGATAATAGCAGAAAAGAGTTCCTCCCATGGGATGCTCCTGCTCCTAGAAACAACTTAAAGAATGTGCAGCGGCATTTTATTCCCAATTCTTGCTTTTCTTCTGATAAAACGCTTCTTACTATTCTTTGCAGAGTATCCTGCTTCTCCTTGTTTTGCTTGTGGCTACAAGATTTTTTAATTATCTTCAGTGTTGGACAGTTCTGGACTTGAATCAACGTAGTTGAAGGCTTCCTTGTTTGTGAAAGTTGAGCTCAAAGTTAGACTGTGTCGTGGATTCACAGGTGCAAGTTCATTTAATACAATATTGTCACTTTTTACAAGAGTGGCTTTGTCCATGTGTTCCCTACTGTATCTGGCAACAACAGCATCGAGGAAGTCCAGCTTTGGTGGCAAAGTCCCACTTTCAAATAAGTATTTGGCTAAGTAGGAGACTATAACGTTAGTAAAGAAGGAGGTGAGCATAGCAAGAGTTTTAAATGGGAATCGCTGGATATAGAGATTGTTATCATCTTGGTACCAGCCAGGGTAGAAGATCAGGGGCTGAAGGTAGAGGTACGGTTCTCCTCCGGTTATTCTGAGAACAAGGCCAAACAGGTATCCTGCAATGGCACCGTAGGTGTTGGTTCCTTTAATGAATAACACGCACAGGAGCTGGGGGAATATGATGATATAGACAAGGTCAGAGCTGAGGTACCAGAGGCCGTACACTGACGAAGCCAGCAGTGCCATTGCTGTTGCCGATGCTCCAAACAGAAGAACAGTGATTCTCATGACCCACACAATTTCCCTGTCTGAAGCCTGCAAAAAAAGGGCAGCGTTAGGTGTTTTTTTCACGTCTGTACATGTATGCCTGCACTTATATACAGTTAATATAACATGCTGAATTGTAAAAGAAAGCTTTGCATGATTCTTTGCATGATTCATGATTATTATTATGATTGTAATAATAATTACAAACTAATATCTCTATCTCCATCTCAAGCTCAGAGAAAAAACCCTAAGGGTTATGGTTGCTATTGACAAAGTCATTACTCTTTGAACATAGCAAAAAGCTTGATGACGAGTCAAAGAGAAAAAACAGCAGTGTAAGAAATAACTTTTAAATAAAATCACAATATGGCTCAACTACTAAAACCCTGTCAGCATCAGAATTTCTTCTTCTCTGTTTCCTAAGAAAAATTCCAAATCACTAGACCATTCTGCTGTCAAATGATTTCCCGATAAATTAAAGATTAGAAGAATGTCTCATTTTGTGAAGAATTTAAGTAAAACTTATGGTTGTAGCAACAGTAATTAGCTGTTTGGATAAACTGCAGAGCCATGAGAACTCTTGACAGCTGCCCTCCCCGAGCCAGCTTTTTCACTTCTGTCACCAGTCACAACCATAAGTATTTTTATGATTTTCAGTTTGTTCAACATACTGTTAGTAACTAAATTATTTTCCTAGTTACAGGCAGGAACATGAAAGAGGTGTTTCATTATGAAATTACAGTCTATGTATCACCTAGTTAAAGTCTCGCCTAAACTTTTCTCTAAAAGTAAAAGCGAAAACATTGTCTCACGTTTTGCCGAAAGGAAAGCTGGTAAATGTTCCGAGCAAACATAGAACTTGCTGATAAAATTGAAGAGTCAGCTGAGGACATCACGGCAGCAGATACAGCACCGAGGCCAAAGAACGAGATATAGACTGGGCAAAGGTGCTGCAGCACGATGGGTAAAATCATATCTGCTTCTTTTTTGCTCTTGGGGTCAGGGACACCGTAGTCAGTCTGGTTCCAAGCTGTAATATGGACACCAGAATGTTATCAGTAACCTCTGTTGTCAGCACCTCTTGACTTCACGTGTAGCAAGCTATTCATATTACCACATTTCTGTGCGCATCCAATGACCAGACTGTTACTAGGGCCAGACTGATGGCATTTCAGAGAGGCAGCATCACACTGGTTTCTGTTAGGCAGATTTAATTCTATGCAGCATTTTTCCTTGTCTCTAAAATAAGCTTTAAATTGCTCATAAATGTAGTTTAATTCAATAAAACAAGTCTAGGATCCAGGTTTCTTTGTGATGTGTTTAACTACACTCTTCGATTACAAACAGGGCTCAAAGCCATGTAAACATTTCTAACAGAGTGTTTTTTGCAGTTTATCTACACTGTCACTGTGATGGGGATCATGCTCACTAGAACAAAAAAACCTTGGCAAGGATATATTGGTCAAGGTAAGAAATTTCTGATAAATCAAAGAATCATTTAGGTTGGAAAACATCTTTAAGATCATTGAGTCAAATTGTTAGCCCAGCACTGCCAAGCCCACCAATAAACCACATCCCCAAGAGCCACACCTACACATCTTTCAAATAGCTCCAAGGATGGTGAATCCACCTCTTCCCTGGGAAGCTGGTTCCAGTGCTTGACAAACCTTTTGGTGAAGATGTTTTTTCTAATATCCAATCTAAACCTCCCCTGCTGCAACTTGAGGCCATTTCCTCTTGTCCTGTTGCTTGTTTGTGGGAGATGTACCTCGCTACAACCTCCTTTCAGGTAGTTGTAGAGACCAAAATGTCTTCCCTGAGTCTCTTTTTCTCCAGGCTAAATAACCCCAGCTCTCTCAGCCACTGCCCATTATTACTGTCACCACCAAATAAAGGTACCAGAATCTAACTCCAACATTGAATAGAAGTATTATGTCTGTAGATGCCTAGAATGTACAGAACTATTTCATTTCATCCACTGGGGTAGGAACAATTTCCTTTGGGAGCAATATTCTATAACATTGTTTTTCTGTGTAGTCTCCTGTTGAAGGAGTCATGAGTTGATTAATGATGCCACCTGGCTATTTAACCTACATGTCACCTATATCTAACATAACCTTTATTTTCACACACTTATTGCACTATTCATTTTACATTCATTTTAATGCTGATTTTAAATCATTTACCTGTAGATGCCCCAATTGCACCAATCAGTACTGCAGGAATAGCCATCACAAGACAGCCAAAAGCAGCCAGGAATGACAGAACTTGAGCGTATGTGGCAGAAGATGAGGAAAGAACTCTCTGGAAATACGCTTGCCATGGAATTCCTCCTAATGTCTGCAAACACAACAGCATGCTGTGATTGGGGGGGTGACTAAATCGTTTTGCTATCACCATATAGAGAACACGTAGAAGGATCACTTGAATGCTGAAAGCCTTATTGCTACTTTTTCATTTATTTACTGAATATCAGCTAGCCAGTAATAACTGCAAGTTTCATTCTCAGAAGCAATGTCAAACCTGTGTAAATCCACTTAAATCCCATTCTTTCAGACAAGTGGTGTTTTTTATACAGTTAGCATCAACACTTTGCTCTTTCATAGCCTCTGTAATCCCCAAGTCTATTGACTTGATAAAGCTTTATGAAAAGTACTATTTTCTTATTTCATATTTGAAGAATTTGCCTTCCAGTACTCCTCCTCCACTAAAATTAGATTAGACTGTGATACGATGTCAAAGCAAGATTTTATCTTCCTTTGTGAATGCATGTAGTCATTCATGGAAGGTGAGACATTCTGAATGTATTGAACTCAGGAATCTGAAAAATTATTATCAAGGCTGCCTTAAGCAAATACAATACCAATAGAAATGGAAGACAAAGCAAAAAACCCAAAAGTTTTGTTTTATGGTGGAAACCCTTCTCTTTTATTTGGATATGTAACTGAAGATCCTGATTAGAATTAAAATTATTTCTGCAAAATGTGACACAAAAGAGTATTACCAAAGGCTGAAAACCTGAGTGCTAACAATTCTGTCTTGAGAGCAGGAATTGAATAGTCTCCACTAAGTAACTAAGTGTCTATCACTAAACAGCATGGAAAGAAAACCAAGCAAGTTGCACAGCTAGTTCTATACACTAAATGAGGCAGGAGGCATTTGGACCAAAAAGTGTGTATACAGGTGTTTCATATAGCTTCATGCACACATAGGGACTAAATTAATGTTTCGCAGACAAGTCTGGTTTTGACTTGCTATTTACGACTGTTTTTCTTTGCTGCCTTAATAATAATGTTCCTTTAGCAAAGCTTTCCAAGAATGTGGAAATTTCTTGAGCTATAATGAAACAGACAAAATTAAAAGAAAATGTGTCATAAGTTGGCAATATCAGAGCTTTCCTTTGGTCAACAGCAGAGATGAAACCTTCAGGCTTACAGGAGAGAGTACAGCCACTTGAGCTAATGTCATGCTTTGGTTCTCTGAGAGAATGCTGAATAAAATAATATATTTTAATAGAGCAATTATAAGAAAACCCTGAAGATTTTTGGCTGAGAGAATTTTTTAAAAAGCCAGAAAATGTAATCCCAAAGTACAATGTGGTAATAAAACCAGTGTAGATTTGCATATGGACACTGAGAATGGAAAATGTTAGCATGTGTTTCTAGATCCTCTAATGGAAAGTACTTAATAATCACTGATCCCATGTGTAATACAGAGGTATTAAATAATGAAAGCCCTTGGTTCATTCTGGCATGTGTGCATGAATGAATTTATCCATCCTGCCATCCATCTCTGCACAGCTTTTTCTTCACCTCTACCTAAGGCATATTTAATCATTCGTGTAACGTATTTATTGCCTTCTGCAATATATGAATTCCTCTGCCAACAATGACATCAGTTAAGCATTAGCTGCACACTTTTATTTAATTTTAGCATGTCAGCTCTTTCAGCCTGATGATATTTAAATTGCATTACTGGCAGTGCTGGCTGATATGTCACTGAAATCATTCAAATGTGCAGAAATACCAAGCAGGAGTCAAGAGGGTAAAAGTTTTCAGTTTGATAGAAACTCTTAACTAGACTCTATTATTTTCAGCTGTCACAGTAGCATAGCATAAGTGCTTAAATGCTTTATTCCTTCATACAAATCACCACTTACCAGTAAAAAGAAATTGTCCAACCATGTGTAAATGTCAAGTGAGTTGATAGATCCAAGCCAAGGTGCTTGGTACACCTGGTGCACGGCCGTGAGCCCAATGTCTGTTACTGCAGGATGGGACATAGCGAAGGGGACACTGATCCACTGTAACCAAAGAGAAACAATGTGCTCAGGTCTGAAGAAGGTATTCTAAATCTGTGACGTTTTAATATTAATGCTCATCTAGTTTTCTTATTCTTGCTTGCTACAGATTGAATACCAAATTATCAAGAAACTTGCAAAAAGTCAGATTATGTGCAGGTGGAACATCTCTGAAATCCGGAAGGCTAGGTAGTGGACAGCTCACATCTGTCCGGGAGAGTGTGAGCAGAGAATTAATCAATGGAAACTGCAAAATCAGCAGCAAAGACACATTTAAACACCTTTGTTTTATTTTACCTAACCACCTCATATATTGTTCACACTCTTTCCTGGACCACACAGTAGAGAAATATTTACATACAAATTTCCATGTAATAGCATCAGGACTTGGCAGTATACAGGTGTGAGACAACGCATCTGGAGGCTTGGGAATTTGTTTTTAATTCAATACTAAACTAAGTATTGAAAGACTGTGAAAAGACAGGATTGCTGTTGGCACAGCCTCACCTCTCTTCCTCCAGAACTCATATTAGCCCAGTGTTACAGCACTTTTCTGCCTCACAGGTGTTTTCTAGGCGTCTCTTGACCATTTTCAGTCTCTTTGTTTTTATCTAAATCAAAAAGTCTTCCCAGTGATGGTTTCTGCCAGAAGGTGCAATTCCTTCTTCAACTGACTTTACGTATATTTACTTGCAAAATCATTTTGCAATTGTGTAAGTCACTGACTTTCTGTGGAGGAGAAATTCAGCAGCTCCAGCTGAGGTGAAAACCAGGCTTTGCATTGTATAGACTAGATCATCGCAAGCACAGCATCCTTAGGATCCGGTGATATCCAAAACCACACAGATTGCCACAATCACAACCGATCACAGTTAAGTGTATAGGGGCAACAGGAGCAAGGAGGGGAAAAGTCAAACATCTTTCTCTATTTTGTTGCACAATTATTGCAATAATATATGAAGAATATTTTCTAGCACTGCCTGTTATTCAGGCAGTTTATCCCGTACCACAGAATTCTGTTCTCAGTTAAACTTTGCCACTTTAAGCAGTTGGGCAGAAAGATTCCCTTCTCACTCTCTGCTTGACCTTTTCTGTGAAAGAGCACCAAAATTTTTCAACTGTCTCCAATGTATTTTGAGGGAAAAATAAACATATTGTCAAAATTAATGGATATTAATATTCTCCTTCCTGAGAAATTCAGGGGGAACAAGGATATCAAATTGACTTTTTTATTCTTGTTTCTGAATCTGAAATGTCAAACATGTCCAAGTGACGAGCTTCTGAACAGATGTAGTTTGGCTATACTCTGCTGAGATTTTCAGTAGGGTGAATATCTAAAAGTCCATCTGGAGTCTGAATGCCACAGCACAGGATTTAATAGGTACTGTATTGCAAATACATTATGAGCTTTTGTAAACCATTCCAGTTCCTCACAGTAGCCTAGCTCTTTGTGGTCTCAAGGACTGGCTTTTCATTAGTGAATAAAACCAATCAAGACACTTTCTTTGGCCCTGCAGTTTACTGGGATGTCATCGTTTACATCTATACATTTAGACTTCTTTTCCTGCCAAAAGTGACAGCCCTGAACCATTCCTGGGAATTATCTGGGAAAATATAGCGTTTAGAATGGGGAATTAATTAATAATACAGATGCGAAGATAGTAAATAGTGGGGATACAGCACAGGCTGGGGGAAAGTCTCACCAGGCAAGATAAATACAAAGAGATGAGAGTTGCAGGCATGGATACAGGAAAGTGAGGAATGAAGAAGAGACACTACATGAGATTGCAAAGAGAAAAACAAGGATGCACATGGAGTGGCTGGGATAGAGGTTATGGAAACCTAAGGACAAAGCTGTGGCTGAAAGGAGGAACAGGAGTGATTACAACATGGCTTTTGTCTTGGGTAAGAACAGGAGAGAAACCAGACATTAGAGGAAGGAGCAGCAAAGCTCTGTGTCAGTGGGAATAAAAACTGCTCCAGAGCCTGCAGGAGAAGCTGGGATAACTGAACCTGTGCCATCTTCTGCTGTGAGAGTGTCCCATCTCATCTAAAACTGCCTCCCTAGAGCATGACCATTTAGATACTGAGTCTTCCAGCCTCACTGATGACACTCTTGGGTTCATGAATATGGGTTCTTCTGCATTACATTATTGCTGTTTATTTCAAATGGGAAATTACATAAAGAGCCCAGCCTGGATTAAAACAAAACACGATAAAGCTATAGATCAAATAATTTAGAAGACTTCTCTACAATCTTCATTTGCTTCCTACCCCCCCATCAGGTTCATGCTGATTTTAATGTTATTCCCATGGGATCAGGCTCTCTAGCAGTTCATGAGTTGATTGCCCTGGAAGAGCATTTCTGTACTTTGATTTATCTCCTGTTTTGTGAATTTCTGTAATGCATGCCATCTGTAGAAACTTAATGTTTCACAAATATTAACATTCATGTTAGGGAAAGAGACAGTATTTCCCCCACTGTTCAGATGAGGAACAAAGATATGAGGGAAGAAGGTCTGGAATAACTTTTCATTTGAGGCGGCCAGTTGGAACCTGGATTTGCTTTTTCAGGGCTATTTAGCACCATTTCCATTAAATCAGTTAAAGGCCATAGTCCTCACAGTAAGATGCCACAGATGCCACAGAGCAAGGACACACGCAGAGCTGGTTAGTGACCACCTGTGTAAGCATTGGCTGAAGCAATTTCCCTGGAGCTGCACAAGGACTCTGGTGAAAGCAGAGAAAGAATGCCAGGCCCCCAAGGTGCTATTTGGTTCCTTCACCTCGAGCCACTCCATTTATTTTAGCATATCTCAGTTCTCTGCACACCTGTGACTGTCTGTTACTGCCACTGGCAAACAAAGACAGCAGCTTTTCTGATTGCACCCTTGTGATCTGGACCCCGTCACACTGATGTTTTACAATATGGGGCTTAAAGAACAGCAGTAAATAAAAGGCTACCCACTAGCATATCACTGATAGCTGGGGAGGGATTGACAGGGATATTCACATTACCACACTAAAGCAGCCAAGACATCTGGTGAGACTTCCTATATTGTGGTCTCCAAGGATGGTGGAGGGAAATGAGAGAAAAAACAAGAAGGTCGAGTAGGTTAACAGGAGGTTAACTAAGCTGTGTGAGTAGGTGACAGCCACAGAAAAGAAAAGCAGTAGAGTATCAGCTCTGCAGGTCCAGTGCCAGCATTTCTGGACTACTTTACCAACAGCTTCCTACGTCTGATGCCTCCTTGCATTGTATAAGCCACAGTCCTTCCAGCCACAGTCTTATAGATGGACAGGGAAGGATCAGCACCAGTCCTATTCTGAGTTAGATGTATACTCAGGAGGAAAATTGCAAGAGTGTTTGGACTGCCAGACTGCCTGGAAAAAAGCCAAAGAGTCAGACCTCTCGGACAGCACTATTTCCAAAGTACGGGCTGTACATCGATGCAAATGCAGACTCTTTCAAAATCAGCTCTCTGTGAGTGGAGTCTGACTGGTTGGCAATGCTGTCTGATACACCCCAGGACACACTTGGCCCTTCTGGCTGTTCAGGGCAAAATCCTTGACAAAGTAGGTCAAAAAAAGCCGAACTTACCAGTCCCAGGAAGATGCAGAAGAGCTGAACTACGTCGGTGTAGGCCACAGAATAAACCCCACCCACGAGCGTGTACATTGTGGCAATCAGGGCAGAAACAATGACTGAAATATTGACATTAATGTCAATGATCACACTTATAGTTGCACCTAAGGGGAAAACCAAAGCACTGTGTGTTAGTGTGTATGCCGCAGCATGTCTGATGAGAAGGGCCACTTCTGTTAAGTTGCATATATAGGTCCTGGTCTGACACTTAATAACAGCACCAGTAATTCCCCCCTCTATATTCTGCACACCCTTTCTGCACCTTTGAAGGGAATGGGAAAAGGGAGGCTCCTGTTGGTCTAAGTTTAGCATCTGTCATTTTGCAGGTTCTTAGGAAATGGAGGACAGAAGGGTCCCAACAGCCCTTCCTTACATTGCCCGAGGTCTGTGAGGACTACACTCTCTTGCTCTGCCTGGGAAAAGCAGCTATGCACATCCCTGATTGCCACAGTCTTCAGAAGAATGTTCTTGCAATGCTACCAGCCAGCTGCCACAGCACTTGCAGGATGCATCCCCTGAGATCCCATGAAGCTGTGTCTGTCCGGTGTATTTTAAAGTTTCCTCACTTGGTTCTCTTCCAGCAAGCCTTCCTTTTTCTAGGCTTTTCAGGGTCCTGGGATTCCTAAAAACTGGTCTCACCAGCAAAGAACTAAGCAGAAAAGGCACTGATTACCTCAGTCTTTTCCACATCCCTTGCCACCAGGTGCCCCATCCCATTCAATAGCAGTCCACATTTTCCCTTTTGTTAGGATGGACTGTTCTCGAGCATGGAAGAGGTGATCCCTGAATATCAACCAGTTCTTCTGGACTCCAGGACAGTCTCCCATGGGATTCTTCCAAGCAGAATGCTGGAGAGGCCCAGCTCTACTCTTCTGAAGTCTGTGGTTGCAGTTGTGATATTTGCCTTGTTCCCCCCTCTCAGGACCATGAACTCCACCATCTCATGAACATTGCAGCCAAATCTGCCTTTGACCTTCACACCCCGACTTGTTCTTCCTTGTGTCTAAGTAACAGGTTCAACAGAGCACCTCCCTAGATCAGCTCCCTGAGCATTTGTGTCAGGAAGTTGTCAGTGCACTCAAGAAACCTCCTGAATAGCTTGTGTCCTCCTGCACTGCCCTTCCAGCAGCTATCAGGATGGTTATGCATTTCCCTTAGATGTATTCGCTGTTTAAAGTGATTGCAGTGTTTTAAGACCGTGTTTAAAAAGTTCCTCTCCTTCTAATTAGGATGATTTAAATGAAACATCTTGCAACAGCTTTTAGCATCTGCAGTTATTGTAGATGGATGTTCTGGAGCACATATTTGGGAGAGTTTTGGCCATAGAAGACAACACGGTGTGTGGTACGTAAGAGCCTCTGGGAGCTGACAGGTGTGGCTTTTGCTGCACAATGAGCCTTTAAAGTTCATGTGCTTAAGGATCACAAGCTCAGACCTCTTTCATAGCCGTGGGACCTGTGTTTCCCACCTACAACCCTGCCAACCAAGGAGTCATGATGGAGAGCAAGTAGTGAAGAGTACTGGATAAAACATTCATCAGTGAAGATAGGTGTGAAAAAAGGAACTAGATTATTCAGAGAATAGTTAAAATCAAAATCTTCAATGACCTTTATAATCACTGGCAGTCTTTAACTGTCGGCTGTTATATAAATCTAGAAAGGTGTTCACACCACTTGTGTTGAAATAAAACGGAATGGCTTGTCCTTAATCAAAAATATTCCAAATACCCTGAGTGTTCTTCAAGTTATTCGACTCCTATCACCTCAGCATGCAGTTTTTTCTTAGTGTTTTAAGGATTTGCGATGAAATTGTGGTAAACAAGCTCCCCATTGCTTCACAGTTCATCAGAGCGCAGTTGGAGAGTACCTTCAAAGTTTATTTTTTCTTTAAAATAGCTTATGCTGGAAGGCATTACCACATGCATGTGCATTATTAGTATGATTAGTTGGTAAAAGTCAATTACTGGTGCTTCAACTCAAGAGCTTTCTCTGTTCTTAAAGGGATTTCTAAATTCAGGCCTGAAATATAATTAAAAACCCTGGAAGCTGATTTTTTTTTCAGGACTGGATGAGTAGTTGGGTGATTTTCTATTGAGTCATAGTTTCACCAGTTCTCTGGATCCTTTCTTGAATCCTAAGTATTTTCTTCATTTTGCCAAGAAGAAAGCCATTTAGAATTGAAGAATTCTTCAATTTATTGATCAGCATCTGGTTTACTTCTGTTATTTGTGTTATGGAATGTTCTGTATATGTAGATCTCCTCTATGCAAAGGATTCTTTTGTTTAGATGCATTGGCAATGCTGTTACATATCATTAAGGGAAATTTCGACTGGCTTTTCTCATCCCAGAGATGTCAAAGAAAAGCTGGATCAGATTTGACAAAAAAGGGGTGCTTGCAATCACTCACGTCACCCTCACTATTAACAGAAATTTTTTCCTAAATCATTTCATGCTCTTTGAAGAGGGGCAACTTAAAGGTACGTGAAAATGAATAGATACTTTGCATATCTTTCCCTTATCAAAATAATAAAGGGGTACCATTATCAGATTTATTTGCTAGTTGGCATGAGTCTTAAAAATGTCACTCTCTGGATCATTCGGCTTAAATAGTTGCCATTTGAAGCCAGTATTTTAATGCATTTCTGATACTCTTAATAATTTCTACCTATAATAAATTAATATTTATATGGCTGATTCCTTACCTAAGGCAGAGAAGATGGCAGCAGCCCAAAACATTTCTCCCATTAAAGCTGGAATAAACAGTAGTCCTCCCATCCTTTTTCCATAAAGCTGCTGAAAAGGGTCCAGCATTGTCACATAGCCTTTGGATCGCATGGGTTTTGCAAAAAAAAGGCCACCTACAAAGAAAAAGCAGCGTAAGACACCAGCTGCAGTTTAGAAATGCATTTCCATTAAGGGATAAAACATTCATTGTCACTTAAGGGCACAAAAATGTCACCAATACTGTTTGTTTGTTTGTCTGTTTGTTCGCTTTAAAGTAAAAAGTACAGTTAAAACATCCTCTGGAATCTCTTACAGCTATCTACAGAATTACTTAGCACACACACTCCATTAGCATCTATAGTCTGATAATAACAAAAGGCTTTTCCTTATTTTTTCTGGCTCAGTTTATGTAATCTCTCATTATGGATGCTGTCAGAGTTTTGTCTAATTTTGGATTAGCCTAAAGGAATGGCTTTTCTACCTAATCCTGTTGATTCTTAGACCAGAATCCAGCATGAATTTTCACATAGTCCTACCCTAAAAATAAAACTGAGACTCCTGAATCAAAAATAGAATTTCACATGCGGTTTAGTGCGCACAGAGCAAATCTGATTCTTTCAGGACAATTCAGATTTATCAGGTATGTTTAAAACAACTTTACTACACCTGCAGGGTAGGTCAGAGGTCTTCTGAGTTCTCCAGGTGTCAGATTCCACGAATATTTGTCATACGCTTATTTCACTTATGTCGTTAAGGAATTTTGATATATCACACTTCTGCTCTGCCTGGCTGGTATATGGGCTGGATACACACATAAATGTGCAAAGGCCTCCCCTCCTCTAATTCCTTCTGTCTTGGGAAAAAAAGGACCTATCTCAGGAAAGCTGAAAGAGCCCCTGTATGGAAACCTGTGTCGTGGAGATCTGCACGTAACTACAAGCAAGTAGACTTCTACCGCAGTAAAGCTGCTGTATAGGGTATAATAACGAACTGGAAACGCTGTCAGTTCCCAATAATGCATACTGTATGGTATTTGGCAACCCTTAATTGGGTCCTTCACGACAAGATATGTAATTTATTCATTGTATTGTGCAGAAGATTTTCCAAATTTCTGTGTTTTGTCTTTTATAACTCATATTTCTTCATTTCATCGAGTTCCCTGAACAGAAGGTGCTGGGTCACACACCGTCATCACAATTTATAGTTCTTATGTGAATGCTGTCTTTAGGCAGGTCGATGCAGAAACCTTCCTGCTTTTTTTTTTTTCTTCTGTTCTTGGTTTGGTAATGGATCCTTTTCCTATTCTGCTTGTTATGCTATCATTGAAAAAGCCAATTAAAGAAGAAAACATAACCTACTAGGATGTTCAAATGCCTGTCAAAGGAAACAGGAGCTATTCTAACCTTTAAAACTAAATTACTTGAAAAATTAGGAAAACAGTTGTGTGGAGAACAAACAGGGAGATGACATCAATCTTAAATCCTTCCACTCTGAAGCAACAATATTTCTCCCAGCCTTGTATTTATAATTTTGATTATTCATTTTTTTAAAGAAGGATAAACAATTCCTCCCCTCAAACCTTCATGCATGGATCATGCCTGCAGAAATTCTTTCCTGTCTGTGCTATGCAGGGAGATCTATGGTCACACATATGCACTTCTTATCCCTGCAGTGCCCCCTCCTCCCTGCTCCCAGAACAATATGGTTGTAATAATCAAATAGGTCTTGACAAGGAGTTTAGCAGACTTGAGATATCAAACTATTTATAGAGATATTTTGGTTTTTTTTTTTTTTGTCAATAGCTAAACCTACCAGCAGAAGGGATCCAGTTTACCTCAGCATCCTTTTCTCTTGTTTCATTTCAAATAATGGACCTGACATCAGAACTCTTTAACATGAGGGACTATTAGTTTTAGTCTTTGCTTACCTAAAACCAGGCTAAGGGAATATCCAATAGGTGCCTGAGCCCAAGCTAGACCATAGTCTGGGACATACACAGCTTCTGCTGTCCCATTGATGTAACCTCCTCCAACCCATGTGGCTGAAAAGGAAGAGATGGAAAATTCTTTAATGTCCACAAAGAAAGAAAAGCTCACACATTTTATAATAAAATTGTCATTACGTATGATATGGTTATTTTTTATTGTATGAACAATACAAGTGCCAGGCATGGCATCCTTCTATTAAAGGCAGCCCTAATTTGAATTTACAGCCTAAGAACATGAAAAAAGAAGTCAAATGGACTGAGGCAATCATCAAAGTGTCTAAGTTTCTGCATAGTCAGTGAAGATGTGAGGGCTGAGTCCCCCATTACTTATTTACCATTAGTATTTTGTTTGTGTTAGTCCAAATGAAGGAGCGGTATAAGGGGGGGTCTGAAGAAGAACATTTAAATTAGGCAAAAGTTTAATGAACACTCCATTTACTAGGGCCTCCATGAAAAAAAAAAGCCTTTAAAACCTTGTTAAATTTTAAATTTTTGCTACATGAAGCAAATTAATAAACTCTGAGTTCTTGAAATATTTCTTTATAGGGTTGTGGTGCCTTTTTTGTTGCTATAAAATTTCTAAACTTTGATTATTTTATGCTTCCTTGAGCCATATTCCATAAGGGATATGTGCTGTCTCCAATATTTCTGATTTTCTCTCTCTCTCTCTCACTCTAAAAAAGCAGCATTTTTAATGTACCAACCTCTGACACTTAATGAGTTGATTCTCTGTCTTTAAGAGAAGTTTCTGCATTTGAGAAGTTGGGATCAACAGTGTATATGAGAGAAAAACTCCAACACAGAAATGCATTGCGATTACATCTGCAAAAATACCTCGTAATAAATCAAGAAATAAAGTTTATCTCTTCCTGTTTGCAGATTCCATGCAAAAACTTTTTTGATTACCTCTAATGTATAATGAGTAAGCTTTATAAATCTAGGTTTGCAGTTTGAATAAGGGCAGACAAGTCCTAGATTTTTGTAATGATGTTTTGGTTTGTGTCAGAAGCCTTTGTTTCTTATATAAGAGTAGTGAGGGTTTCTGTGTAAAAAGTCTCAATACCTCGAAATGTGTTTTCCTTAAGCATTCCTCAGAATTTTCCCATCATCCACCATTGTACAAGCAAACTCGATTTTGTGTTTAAGACAAACAATCGGAGAGAAAAACAAATTAGGAAAATGTAATAAAATTTCTTAATAAATTTCATTAAGAGCTAAATAACCACTCTTTTCTGCTTGACTGACATCTCTCAAGTACTACTAGAGGGTATTTTGCTGAATTTCACTATGGCTTTAGAATCAAAGATCTCTAGCAAGCAAAGAATTACAGTTGTCCCCCTTTCAGCAATTAGAAGCACAGGAATGGACCATTCTGTTGTTGGAAATTGTATAATGGACTTTTATGAGGGATGTGCATGCAGAGAAAGACTGCAACAGAAGTGACCCGAGGAGACTTGTTACGAGTAGACTTTTGGTTATCAAGATCTATTGTGTACTACAGAGATTAGAGGTGAGTGATGCCCATGTGGGACCACATGGGGAAGATGGGTTAAGGCTGATTCTTAATGAGAAGAACAAGGATGCATAATCTACATAAAAAATCGTCAAACATTTGGGATTTTGTGACTCTTGACAGTGTGAATTAAGATAGAGGGGAGTATGATACTTTGTTTGCCAGAGTTCTAGAATTATAGAATTGTTTGGGTTGAAAGGGACCTTAAAAATCTATTTCTAACCCCTCTGTAATGGGCAGGGATGCCTCTCACTAGACCAGGTTGCTCAAAGACCTGTCAAACCTGTCCTGAAACACTTCCAGGGATGGGCCATCCACAACTTCTCTGGGCAACCTGTTCCAGTGTGTCACCACCCTCACAGCAAAGAATTTCTTCCTAAAATATAATCTAAGTCTACCCTTCTTGAGTTCCCTACCTCTGCCTCTCATTCTATCACTACATGCCCTGATCCCCATCTTTTCTATAAGCCCCCTTTAGGTACTGTAAGGCTGCTATCAGATCTGCACAGATCTTTCTCCTCTCCAGGCTAAACAACCCCAACTCTCTCAGCCTGTCCCAGGGATCAGTGTTGGGCCCAGTCCTGTTTAATATCTTTACTGATGATCTGGATGACTGGATTAAGTCTACCATTAGAAAATATGCAGATAATACGAAGTTGAGTCAGAGTGTTGATCTGCAGGAGTGTAAGATATGGACAGGCTGGAGAGATGGGCTGAGGCCAGCCTCATGAGGTTCAACAAGACCAAGTGCTGAGTCTTAGACTTTGGTCACAACAACCCCAGGCAGTGCTACAGGTTGGGGACAGAGTGTCTGGAAAGCAGTCCAGCACAAAAGGACCTGGGGGTGCTGGTCAAGAGCAGCTGAACATGAGCCAGCAGTGCCCAGGTGGCCAAGAAGGCCAATGGCAACCTGGCCTGTATCAAGAATAGTGCAACCAGCAGGACCAGGAGAGGCATCATCCCCCTGTACTTGGCACCTCTAGTACTGTGTCCAGCTCTGGGCCCCTCACTTTAAAAAGGACATCGAGGTGCACAAGTGTGTCCAGCAAAGGGCAACAAGGTTTGTGAAAGGTCTGGAAAACATGTCTTGTGAGGAACAACTGAGGGAGCTGGGTTTGTTTAGTCTTGAGATGAGTAGGACCTCATCGCTCTCTACAATTACCTGATAGGAAGATGAAGTGATGTGGGGCCAGTCTCTTCTACCATGCCTGCAGTGAAAGGACAAGAGGAAACGGCCTTAAGCTGAGACAGGTGAGATTCAGATTAGATGTTAGAAAAAAATTTTTGACTGTTAGGGTGGTCAGACACTGGAACAGATTGCCCAGGGAGGAGGTGGAGTCACTGTTCCTGGAGGTGTTCAAGAGGCATCTGGATCTGGCGCTGAGTGATGTGGTTTAGTGGTTTAGGGGTTACAGTGGTAATGCTGGGTTGAAAGTTGGACTCGATGATCTTAAAGGTCTCTTCCAATCCTGATGATTCTATAATTCTGTGATTCTAGGTTTTTCTCAACAGGGCTGCTCTTAATCTGCTCCTCACCCACCCTGTATCCATCTTTGGTTTGCCCTGATCCAGGTGGAGGACCTTACACTTGGCCTCTTACACTTGGCCAGGTACCTCTGTTTGGGATTCCTTCCCTCTAGATTATCAACCACAGCACTCATCTTGGTGTCTTCAGCAACTTTGCTGAGAGTGCCCTCAATCCCATTGTCCACATCCCTGACAAAGCTGTTGAATAGATCTGGTCCCAACACGGACCCCTGAGCGACACCACTCAGCCTTCAACACGCAACCACCGAACCTTAAGCCCATGGCTACCTGGGATGTGCCCTGCCTATTGTGTCTCAAGCAGCATAGTCTGATGGAATAAGCACCTGTATACAATGTCAAAAGTAAATATTTAGAAAGGGAAGTATATTTGTCTCTTTCCCCGGAAAATGCACAAGTGTGAATTCTACATGAATAACACTTGGTTACAGGTGGGAATAACATCCCGTAGTCAAGGACAGATGTCCAGCATTGCTGCAGCTGTGGTGAAGGGGGCTCCCAGGTCAGCATTGATTTGCTGAGGGTTGCTACAGAGGTGTCAGGAGTTCTCCGAGGAGCACTTGGATGCCATGACTAGCTCTCTTGTTTTCTTCTGGAGGAGATCGAGTCAATTCCCTTCTGTGTGATGTTGTAGGGGTCATTACTCTCCCCTGTCTGCCCTGCAGACAGATATTGCTGTGTAAGGTGGCATGAAGGATTTAGCCCTTATTTTTAATTTTGTTTCTTGATTTCTGGGTTGGGCTTTGAAGAATTGCTGCTAATCAATTTTTCTGCGCACATGACTGTTCTGGAACATCTGTCAAGGACCACAGAGCTCTAGGAAGGTGCTGTATGTCTTTTTCTGAGGGAGTGAATGGGTAGTCAGCACATACACCGACATAGGTAAGTATATTAGAAATGAAATAAAGGGATAAGATAGGATGGGATTTCAACCATAGATATTAATTTTCTGATCCTCATTTGTTAAGCCACAATTTAAAGTTAGTTTAATACCTTTATTTTTGGTGAAATTATTATTTTTTTTACCTAAATCAGCCAAAAGGAATACAATATTTAATAATCTATGGAAGCATTCATGTGGTAATCTATTTTAATCTTCCCTTAGCCTGCCATCTGAAGAACACAAAAATGCAGCAAATACCAAAATCCATTTAAAACGTGCACCCTAAAAAATGCTCAGACAAATACTGAGGGTAAGGAGTGCAATTTTTCTTCTAGTTCCCATGAGACATACAGAAGTTGATCTCTGAGTTCTTGATATGTATTGATATATACTAGAAAACCAAATTTTTTGGCACGTCTTCAGAACAATTCTTTGTCTGACCACTCAAATTATTTAATAAACTCATCAAGTTCTATAAAATGAAAATTCTGATCCAAGGATTAGAATAAAATAGAAATGTGTAATGTTTCTTTTTTCACGTGGAAGGATACGTAGCTCTATCCAACTAAAATGCAAAAATTACATCAATAGATTATTACCTTTCAGGTCATGTTTGTGAGCATTTAGTTATGTAATCTCAACTATTTCCTTTGAGGTTTAAACTCAATCACCAAAATCAAATCAGATTCAAGTTTGTTGCAGATATCGCTTCTTAAAAAATTCATTCACAAAAATAAGAAAGCCTAGTATTTAATGAGACATTTAATCTGTAATTATGTAAAAATGACACACAAGTTAAACAGGTGTCTCCTATGGTACGATATCAGTTCATTTTAATATGAGATGCTGTGATCCCTCCACAATTCAACCTTTTCACTCTTTCTATTTTTGTACTTGCAGACACACTCAACCTTCAACAGGCTTTGTGTTCAGCATTTCAGTAGCTGGTTGATACAGCTTTTTCTTCTTCAGGTTCATAGTATATATCCAAAAATATCCAAAGCTGTTATTCATAGGTAGTGCTTTAAGATTATTCAATGCTGTTTAGAAAATCAATGATAATTACTCAGGAATCTTGACTTTGATGCTTATGTTCTGAATTTTATTTTAATTTTGTAGGCTAAGTGCTGTCATCCTCTCCACTAAGTAGCCCTAGAAACTTCTACCACTTTCATAGTCAATACCCGTGGAACATTGTAGTGTTTGTCTCAGGCAAAAAAAGACGGAATAAGGCCTTATCTCACAAGTGCTTCACGTACATACAAACAATTTCCTTTCTGGAGATCTTTAAAAAAATTCTTGCTTTCCTTTTGCGGGGTAGGCTTTGCTTTCTAACTTATATTTAGACAATTAAACCTGGAAAATATAAAGACAATGTTGGAATATTCATGTATTGTGTATAGTCATGATTGCGAGGTGCAAAATCAGCATCAATTGTTTTTTAAAAAGCAAGTATGCCCTTGACTAATGTGTCCATTTTGTACAAATTACCAACCTGTAAAAATTATTGCAGATTTTCATCAGCTTACTTTCATAATTGTTTTATTACGACTTTAGAAATTGAGTACTCCAAACACCCTCACCGAGACAAAACTCAGACTAATCCCTGGTTCAGCAGATTTGTGCCCACATCTGGCTTTACGTGCCAGGCGTGGTTTGCTGCGGCTGAAAGTGGAGGTTAATTGTCATCTCAAGCTTTAATTGCCATATTTAAGGAAGGCAGAGGGGAAAAAGAGTGTCAGGCCTGACAGTATAAAATCCATTATGGTTTTAGCTACCCAAAGGCTTTGAGATCAGTCCGATATTCTACTGCAAGGATGAGATACTGCGCCATCTCCAGAACTTGCACAATACAGGATGAACATATGTGGGTGTGAATTGTGCTGGCTATAGAAATTGCCTGAGATATAGGAAATCCCAGTCCAGGTCTCATCTGTGCTTCAGCTGTTACGCAAAATATTCCTGCAAAATGGGATTAAGGAAACCAGAATCTGTGTCTTCTATATGCAAAGCCGTAAGTCATAGCCACTTCTGTGGGAAATGCCTTTTTTTATCGCCACTCCCCTGATTTAATTTTTATTGTTTTGTGGCAACCAATATTTCTGCAAAAGATTCTGGTTTCAGTGCTCTTGAAAACATTTCGTTCAGCAGAAAGAAGTCTAACCAGCTCTTGCTATGAGCAGAATCTCGTCGTATCTTATGCATCGGTAGCCGATGGATGCATGGTGCAATAAATTACAGTATAGTGCATAAAGTAGAACATCTGACTGTATTCAGACTTTATTGACTTTTACAAACATTCTTTACTTGGTACCTCAATATTCATACTTTGAATGAGTAAAGTGCCCCTGCAAAAGAATGTGAATTTATCTCAAAGAAAGAATGCACAATTTTGGCCCAAGTTTTAACTGGCTCTTCCTTATTAGATAATTGTGAAAGCAAAACAGGACAAAACAGAAAAACATAAATATAGTCAGATAAATTCAACTTGACAATTGAAAGGGCTTTGCCTGAATAAGATTTTGATTAAATCAAGAAAAAACCAAAAGCATGCCTAAAAATTAAATTGTCTTAATAATAATGGTGGGTGAATTCACTCTTCCTATAATGCATTTTTGATCCAATACCATAAAACAAGCTTTGAGATTTTGGACTGTATTGTGAAGATCTCATTTACCCAGGTAAGACAGCTGGTTTGACTGGCTCTGGGAGTCAGAGAGCACTGTTTACAAAATCAGTGAAGAACTCTTCCTTCACCCAGGCTTTTCTTACTGGTACTACTATTGAGAGTAATGCATTGTTCTGTCAAACTGCTGAAAAAGAAGCTAAAAGAATCCACAAAATAAGCTTGCTGAAAGCTGTACAATTACAAGTTTGGAGTTATGCCAATTTTCTTTTAGAAAGTTAATTTATGCTGCACACCCAGCCCTCCCCACCAATCTCTTTCCCTATAAACTTTGTTTTACTCAGATTAAGCAAACCCAAAACTAACGCATGAATTTGGATGGCTTTAAAAGCAATAAGTTATTTTAAAACTTTCTTATTAATCTGTATTAATTCCATACTTTTGTTCCAAGCATATCTGATCTACAGATGAATATGGAAGCAATGAACACTAATGAAAATACATTCTTCCTGTAAGATTTACAAATATTTGTTGTTTTTATACAGATGCTACATTTGGCTGTTCACTAAACAATGGGATAAAAAGTATATATATTTTCCCCATTTTGCATTATTCAATGCACAGATTGCAATTCATTCAGATGGAAAACTGACAAGTTATAGGCTGGCTAGGAAACAAAAAGGTGGTTTTTTACATACCTGTCATTGTAAATCCACCAACCAGCAAACCAATGTCTCTTCCACCGACTATAATAGCTTCACTGCGATCTCCTTCACTGCCGGTGTTCTTGGTTTTCCAAGCAGCCCATATCCCTACTGCCAGGATTGCCAGGTAGAAGACAACTATGGCCACCAGTCCCTCCACATGGAAAGCCATGTTGAAGTCTCGACTGTTTCTTTTATCGCTATTTCATTAAGACCTCTGGAGAGAATGCAATAACACGTCTGCTTTCAACAAACCTGCTTTTTAGAATCAGTGTACAAAAACCCTCAGATGGTTATTAAAGAGACTATTCCAGTGAATTTATGAAATGAGAATTTCCGATGTAATTGAGATTAATGTTACATGCCAGTTAAAACGCCTGTGGAGCAACAGCCAATGGTTATAGTCTCTGAATACGAAGGGGAATGAATGACATGGCTGAAAGCTACACTATTCTTAGAGGTCAGTTATTGAGCACTGAATTATTTTGGTGTCACCAAGTCCCCAGTGTATGGGAACTTTTCAGCCACGGACTAGTTTGGTACGAGGGATAGAAGATCTTGGCCATGTGGACTATTACAAAAGTCTCTATTCAATTTGAAGACATAACTGCTTTAAGTTATACTAGAAATATGGGAAGTAGTAGCTACAACAGCAAAACACATCTTTTAAGTGTATTGGAATGCTGAGTCTTTTCCCCCTTGTAACATCTCTCGTATTTTAAAATCTGCGCTTTCTTTTCTGCAACATTTAATTGTCCAGCACGAAAAGTATCAATCTGTTCTCTCTCACGAATTGAGAAGCAAACGGAAAGCTCAAAAGCTGTCGGAAGGCAGAAATGTTGAAGTATACGAACGACAGCGGGGGA
>VZTA01021754.1:14980-80118 GCA_013398855.1 Mohoua ochrocephala | reverse complement strand
TCCCGCGGGGCGGTGTCGGGGCCGAGCCGCCGGGGGCTTTGTCCCCGCCCGGGGCTTTCCCGCTGGCGGGGGGAGGGAAGGAGCAAAGGCAGGATCGTCTCTTGCCCCGCGGTGCCGACGGTGCGCCGAGTGCTGAGGCTGCGACGGGGGTCTCGTGGATTAATAAGAGGAAAATCCCTTTATAAAGGAGGAGGGTTCAGTGGGGTGAGAGGACCGCGTCCGTCAGAGCTGGGGGGAGGAAGGGGGAAAGACGTCAGAGTGATAGGGGACGTTGGGGGAAAGTAAGGATGACTCAAGGGAGACTGATTGTCGTGTCATGGCAGGGAAGCAGGGTTAGGAAGTGAAATTGAGGTGAGAAGACAAAAGGGAACGAGGGGAGTCAGGAAGGCACAGGATCATGTTGAACCAACGGGAAAGAGGAAGAAAAGAAAGGGCGGATCTAAAAAGACATATTGAAAAGAGAGATGGAGGAAGAGAAGAGAGCAGAGGCAGGGAGAGGGAAGGTGAGCTCTGTGCTCTCCTTACCCTCCCTGGCAGCCCTCCCTTGGCAGCCCTGGGCCTGGCATTGGGCAGGCATCAAGACAAGGCATGTCTATGAGAGGCTGGTCAGGACCATCTTTCCCCACACCTCCCTTCCAAACCTGGTTGAACACGCATTGGCCTTTCCCAGAGCTGGGACAGCTAGTTCCTCGGGACTCTCCTTTTTTTTGCGGTGCCTTTTATAAAGCTCACCTGCAGAGCTACGGTAATACCAGCTTTCCTGTGCTCGCACTTTTGCTCTCTGTCTCCAAATGATGCTGGACAATGAACTTCTAAGTGCTGAGAATAAGGATACATGTGCAAAGAAGACCCACACATGCCCTTGCCCCAGTTTTGACAAAGGGAAGATCGTGCTGAGCTGTGGCAGTCTCTGTCAGCTCTTGAGAGGCAGTTAACATAGGCCATTGGCTCATGCAAGTTGAAAAATAGAAATAAAAAGCCCACAGGAGTAGAGTACTGCTATTGGCAAAAGAACTAACTTGAAGCAGAAAATCTAAAATCATCCTAGGCTCAAGAGGAAAACTACAATATGGGAAGATGTAAAATCAGAGAGGAGGAAAGTGGCAATTCATAAAAGCTCAGTCCACTGCAAGGAGCAACGCAAGGGCTGGCACCTTCCTGCATGTTTGCCAACTGCCTGGCCAGTTTGGCTGGCAGAGCAGCTTTGTCTGCCTGCTCACGAACTGCTGAGCGCATCGCACCACGTTAGCCCCAGCCATTTATTATGTGCCTCACGGGCAATAAATTATGATTGCGTACTCATAAAATTGATTGTGGGCATATGACTGCTTTCAGGCCTGGCCTGAGTTGAGAAACCCAAATAAAGGTGGCCAAAGAATTAAAGGTTAGAAATGTTACTATTTTTGTCAGCCAGACTCGGGGGTTGTTCAGGGATGCTACTGGTGCAATGCTTGCTTTGGGAGAGAGCAGTAAAAACCTACTCCCAGTAGTAGGCAGCTGAGACATATCTTAGACACAGGTGAGCATTAAGGCATCGCCTAAACAGAAATACTGTCATAGAGCAAATACAAATAGGTATTGAAAGGTATACAATATATATAGAGGTATAATTAATGTATAAATAGTAGGTAGAAGTCACACACTTTGGAAACAATGAGGGTGTCTCAGGAAGGAAAAAAAGTTCTAGCAATTAAAATATGATAGAAAATGCTTGGATGATAAAATGGATGTTAAACTAAATTCACACAAAGTTTTAATTACATTTTAGTCTGGTTTTGTTCAGCTTAATACAAAAAAAAAAGTCGTGACAACGCAAAGCATGGCTCAAGCCTTTCTTAGGCAAATTAAAAAAATATTAACCAATGGAAAAAAAAAATCCTTTCTTAGATTAAATCCCAACTCTGATCTTCTGTGAAGACTATAACAAATTTCTTTTGTCCTTGGTGTGTTATATTAACACTTTTTTATGGAAATGGAGTGGGAAAACTATTTTTTTATTATCATTATTTCTAGGAAGTAATCAATTTTAAATTCATTATATTTTAATCCAATTCATTAAAATGAGTCCTGCACACCTTTATTTTTAATTTATGTAGAGTCTTTTGACAAGTTTTGTCTCTTTGATGCTTTAGAATGATTTGCAACTGTCCACCCAATGAATCAACTCTGTCCAAGTTTTGCCTTACATGTCTGCTTTACTCCTGCAGTTACTTAACTACAAATAAGTTAAATTACACCTCCTCTCATGAGATATCCATTTAAGCTCTTGCTTCCTTTAATTGATATGGCTTTGGGCTTTGAAACTGCTTTCACCTGGATGTAGCTGAGAAGGAGTGAGCCAACTATTTTAGTGAATATTAGTTGATTAAATAATTTACTATCCCTTCTTTTCTCATCCACTGCTACTAAATCAGGTCGATTTCTAGTGTTTTCTTTTGGGAGAGGACTGTGCTGTGGTGGATCCCTGTGTGCATTCTGCCAGCTGCACTCCAGCAGCACCCATCAGCCACACCCCACAGAGCTCAGTTCCCGTGATATCTGAGGGTGTGCACAAATGAGTCCCAGTAAATGTTATGTCCCTTGGGAAAAGATGTGCTTTGGTGCTAGAGCTATTACAGGCAACTGCAAGACTGATTCCATATGAGACCCGACCACTTTTCTAAAGAGAATTACTTCTGCTGTTGAAATGCTTAGAACTGAGGTCATCTTTTCCAGGAAAAGAGGCAATACATTGGTAGTTTGTGGCTTCTAAAGCAATTGTACTGCCTCTAAACATAATTTTCTTTTTTTTAAGAGCATAGCTTGAAAATATGCTGTTTGAAAAGAAATCCTGAAACTTAGTTTTATTTCTATTTAAGAAAGGACACACTTTCTAGTGGAAGGTGTCCCTGCCCATGCCAGGGGGATTGGAACTAAATGATCTTTAAGGTCCGTTCCAGCCCGAACCATTCTAGGATTCTGTGAAAGTTGACACAGACTCCTGCTTTTAATCACATTTCCTTATACAGCTATTAAGGAGTGTTTGGTGGAAACAATGGAAGTTAGCTTTCATGTACTATAGCTGTCTTTTCTTTTAAGCAAAGATGTTACAATATTTACAAAGATTATTGAGCCCACATACCGTTATTTGGACTCCCTCTTGGTAATAGCAAAGATTTTTGCATTTTTAAACCAATGTCCATCACTGAGACTTTGCTTGGGAAAAGGTCACCCTGGATACAACTAACTGAGCTGATAAAAATAAGAACATTTGTTTAGGGAAAGTTGGGCAAAACAGTCACCCAGTTTTGGTTTTTTAGTGCTTCCTGCTAGTTGGTCTCTCAGAGGAGTTTGAATAATAGGAAATGTGAGGGACAGAAACGGAAGTCTACTGTCAATAAACATTTATGTGAAGGACTATAATTCACAATATTAAAGAGGTCCCAGATTTAAGTCATGATGTAGGACATCTGAACAATAAATTTCTATATGGCTATATAAACATTAGAGGCAAAATCCTGATTTCTCATAGATTTCTATGTTTAAAATTTTCATGGCGTAATTAGGCATTTTATGGGATTGGTTTACAGAGTTACTTAGAAACACTATCTTTCTTCAGAAGAAAACAAACAACAGCAACAACAAATAACCAACCCCAAGGTTTTGAGGTGTGTTGCCTTAATAAAAAAGCTTTAACTACAGCTTAGTTGAAGGCCTGTACTAAGAGTTTTCCTGATACTTTACTTACAAGAAGGTTTATGTAGAATTATTCTAAAAAAAGAATTATTCTCTCCATCTTGTGGTTTTTGGAGTAGTATCCATCTTAGATTCCTTTCGCAGTTTCTTTATTAACCATGATGTCTCCAAAGAAACTATCCATCCATTTGCTCAAGAGCTCACAAAAACCCCACTTGGATGAGAACTCTTTTGGAAGATACGTTTTATTGTTATTTACAGGTTACCTTGCCAGGAAGATACAGCTGCAGTTCTGAGCTTTTAGAATTCCAGACAGTGTAGATCACTGATGTGACTCTTTTGATAGTAAACTGGATAAAGTATCGAAGAAATGGAATTTTTTTCTACTGTGGCAGATGCTATGTGATGTATTTTTTAATACTGTGCTATAGTTCCAGACAGCTTTTAGTATATGACAAACAAGCAAAACAAAACAAAGAATTATAAGAATCTAAAGTTTAGTACTTACAAACGTAAGAAAAGCAGAGATAATAAGACTGTGTGAAATCTTAATGTCCCCCTGTCCATGTACTTTCTGAGTTTTTAACTGCATGATCACATGCCAATTTTTCCTTGAGATGCCTGTCTCTTCCAATAAGAGTTAATCTTCACTATTTCTATTTCTCATTGACCATGTGGCCTTACACACACGATTAATGAAGTACACTTCATTCAAACTTTGCAATGAAAATAAAACTGGTGATTTTCTCCAGGTTTCTGTGGTGCAAAGTATTAGTGCTTCACAGATAATTATCCAGATAGTTGTATCTACAGAGCACACTAAGGGAATACGTGACACCTTTGTATAGATTTATGTATTTAAAATATAGGTCCAGTCAATGTCTGTTGCTGCTTCATGCAAGTCTCAGAAGCAACTAATGTTCTGTTTTGTTTTGTTTTGTTTTCTGAAGTTCTGAAGAAAAGAAAATCAATATTCAATCCAAGTTAGACATCTGGCATGAAAAATTTCAGCTTGTAGCCTGATGCCTGGCAAAGTTCTATGCAATTAAAAATAAGCTTTTTATTGTGAGAAATTTCAGGCAACCTGAACTGAACTAGCTTTTGAATACCTGTTGTAAGAAAGCTGCCATTAAAAAATTGAAATTCAGGGATTGAAAGAGAAAATAGAGCACATTCTATTTTTTCTTTCTCTGACACTATTTATTGCATTTTTCCTGTTTTACTTTTTGAATAAGAGCAAATCAGATCAAAGATATACCACTTTATGGTGAACTCTTATATTTGAATTATACTGGTTAAAATGATGCAAGCAAGGAAGTTGTGCATTATTATAATTATTGAATACTGATAATCCCAGTTGTTTCCAGAAGCCAATGACATCAAAGCTCCACTGCAGTAACTGCTAAGCAAACGTATTGTAAAGTGAAGACCCTGATACAAAAGCTGCATATTTTTCCTTATTCTTTTCTGCGTTGTTGATCAGCATCACGGAATAGCATGAGAAATAAGCAAAATTACTGTAACAAAATAAAACTATAATGCAAACTTAATATAAGACATAATGCTAACTGTCCATTTGGCAAGCTATTCAAAAGTAATGCATGTCATTATTTTGATTTTTTTAAAAAATAGAGTGAGTTAGGATCAGTAAAGGGGAATAGATAGACCAGAGATCCGCCTTTCTTTGAATACCATGAACTAAATGAGATCAAGCTGATAGAAATGCTTATTGGATTTCTGAGGAAATCTGTCCCTGAGCAGTAAATCTGTCTGAATGGGGAACCACCATTGATCAAGCTCACAGCAAAGGGCCTTTGAACTGGTGGACAGTTGGCAGAGGAACACCTTCAGCTACAGGCTAGCATTTCTACCATTTATAATTCCCCTTGTGTGACAACTTACAGTGTGTCACTGGCCAATGACATACCCAAGAAAACAAGGAACATGCCTACACGGGCATTATGATCTTGAAACCACATTAGTAATTTCCATCCACACCGGAAACAGAAAACCAAGTAAACCCCAAAGCTGAAAGAGAAGTGTGACGAGTGGAGACTGCCAGTGCTTCACCCCAGCAAATAAAATCACACAGTCATGAGTGAACTGATGCACAAGTGGGCCCCAGATCTGTTGGCAGACCTTGGAGACAATCAAGTGTCATGGCAAGAGATCCCAGAGCAAAAGGAGAAAGCAAAGGAGGGAGAGAAGTTTCTGAACCACTTTTGGAGCCATTACTGACCACGTGAACATTCTGAAACCATGGTGAAGATGGCTTGTAGTGAGTTTGGGTTTGAACTGAAAAGGATGCAAGAAAAAACAAAGACTAACAAATGAGTTTAATCCACGCTCAGTTGTTTTTCACATTTCGCTACTTGGCCCTGCAGTGCCCGTCATGAGGGCTTGATGTTAACCTGTCTGGATGCAAATCAGATTATTTGCATCTCCATTGCATGCAAATGGAGATGCATATGATGCATCTAATGATGCAAATTGTTATTTGCATGGTCCATTATTTACTAGAAAATTTTCTGTTGCTGTATTGGAAAAAAAAGTAGAAATTGAGAAAGCATTTCAGGAACTTTAAGTTTTCAAACTTAGTTTAGGAAAGATTTTTTCATGATGGCATGGAAGAGACCTTTACATCAGCAGTTTCAGGAGAGTTTAGAAAAACGTGGTTCTATACCTTCACCAGAAAACCTGCACCACCCAACATCATGCAGCTTTGAACTTTGTTCTCTTAGGACTTCTGTCTTTAGAGGAAACCTCTAAAGAATTTCGGTGAAACCTCCGATGACTGGTTCTTTCTCATGATGAACTTCAGATGAGTCATATAATATTTATAGATCCATGGATACCACCATCTACTAAGAAATTGGAAAGCAAATTGAATTTAAACCAAAAAGAAATAAAAACAAATAGTACAAACGTTAAGCCCTAAACTAAACCACACAGAAACTGTGTTTTGTTAACTATGATCCAAAGATACTATATGAACTTTACTTTACTTTACCTACTATTATTAGTAGGTATGGTTCTTATGTTCTTATGACAAACATGATTTTCAGTGCATAATTCTGACCACATGGGAACTGACAAAAAAAATTTGAAGAAAATCCCATTGGGATTAAACTATGGCAATTTCCTTGGAAATATCTAGTGAGAACAATGTGAAAAACGGGCCTTCCAGGTATCACTATCAGGAACTGATCCTAAGCAGTACAAATTCATTTTCTCTGTGGCACTGGGAAAATTGATTTATCAAAAATTGGTACTGTTTGGACTCAGTTTCTCTTCACTCATGTCTGTACATTTTGGCTAAAGAATCAATGATTTCTGGAGGAAAAAACTATTGAAAAATTGATTGGATTTTGTGAGGATTTTAAAATTAGATAAATCAAACCTTTTAAATTTTTTTTAAAAGCACTAGGTTTTGAGTAGTATAGCTGAAATATCCACACAAGTCAGATGACCCTGTTTGGGCAATGATTAGTCTGTTGCTATGTGTATGGTCTATAACAACCAAAAAGTTGAAACTAGTGTCAGTTAACCACAAATCTCAAGAAAGAGGAGAAATGTATGAGCTTTAAACTAGTTTTTAATAGAACTCTTGCCAGAACAATTACTAGATCTCCTGTATAATTGTTACAGAAACCTAATTAAAGTCTACATCTGCTTAGCTTGTTGTGAAAGCCACATAAAATGTGATTTAAACTAGCATGGTTTTTTTCACAATGCAAGTTAGACAATGAAAATTAAGCGTATATAGATGGGCAGCCATTGACAGGGAGAAACCCACTGAACCATTATATCACCATGCTTGTTCATGCTTCTAAACTTCTCAGAGCTTTTAAATTCTGTCTTTAAAATTGGCCAGTGTCTCTTCAAATGTTCATCTCAGTTCTCTTACTCCACTACTCCATTCCTTCAAGAAAATTAAAGTCTGCACCTACTCACTGATGTCTTCATCAACACAAGACGTAGTGCATGGGTGAACAGAGGAAAAAAAAAATGGAAATCCTTCCTGAAAAAGCCAGTAATACTAAAAAAAGTGTCAGCTTTTTAGCAGCCAGTAAGCTGCATACAGCCATCAGGGCATATTGCAGAGCTGCTTCTTAATTCTGTGATCTAATTTATAAATGATCTACAAGAAATGCAATTTGGTATTTTCAAATTAAATAATCTGTCTAAATAGAAATAGAAAATGTATTATTTCTCTACTGTTAAGTCAGAGAGCTTGAAATAGCATTTGCAGCCAAATTGAAAGCAAATAGTAAAATTATTCTGATTTTATCCCCTTTGAAGTAATTCCTCTCGTCAATGTCAACTGATAGGTGATTTTAAAAGCACATATATTGCTACCAGGAATTTAAAAAAAAGTACCTGTAATTAGTGTGGGAAATTAGTATTATAGTAGATGTATCCTTGGAGGAATGTGAAGGATATGTGGGTGGTTTTTTTGGTTTAGTCATAATCTTAGACAGAGTATTCCGGAGTTTTTAAAGATAATGTGTAAGTGCAAGCTCTATGGTTGCATTAAAGTTTTCCTGAATTTATGTAAAATTGTCAAATTAGAAAACCTACACGTTTAATGATGAGGTTCACAAAGTCAATACTTCTGGTCTGAAATAATGTCCACTTTCACCAGGACAGTCCTTTCTAGTCACAAGTTAGTATTTCATGAGCGGTTTCAAACTTCATGGGAGAAGTAGGTTGGTTTGTTGTTTTTTTTTAAAATTTGACTAATGCATATTCAGGAATGTTATCGAACACAGCACCATAATGCTTAGTTGAAGCTGACTGGAGTGTTTTTTCTTGTTTTAAAACAAATTTAAATCAACTGGATTAAAAAAGTACCTCCAATTTCAAGAAAAACTCTTCCTTTTAAGTAATTTCAAAGGATTTGGAACAGAAAGAGAAGACAACTGGATTAACAGGGTAATCTGGACCTTTACAAGATACAAGATAAACATATTTATCTCAGTTCAAGGAATTCAAGTGCCTGGGCATTTCGTAGCCCTTGTACACAGATGTATATGATACAAGGCATTGTTCTTTCTTCTGTTTGTATCACTTTGTCATTTGTTTCAGTCAGTGCTGCTTAGATAAAAATATCTTATTTTCAGTATCTGCAATGACATCTATTTAAGAACAGAGAGTATTTGTCTGCTTATATGTCCATTGCTATCACTATTTAGTGATTGCATCACTATGTTGCAGTTGGGCTCTACTTTCAGTACTTCAAGTTCTCATATGGATAACTAATTGCTCATCATGATAACTCTGTGGATTTCAGTGGTTCCCCCAACAGGTTTACAGACTTCTTTAACTCTGAATCTCAGTACCTACAGATATCTTGAAACTGATCAGTCAGAGCTGAAAAATGCTTTCACTGAAAAGTTCTTGACTGTGGACAAAAATGTCTTATGTCCTCTTTTGTTTAAGAATGTTTTCATCCAAACCCCACCTTTTTGTTTCTGTTTTTCTCTGATCTGAGTGTGTACTTTAAATGCAGTAAGAAAGCTTTTGGCACACAAATCTATTTTGGTAAAATTAAGTATAATATCTCTTATATCTTCTGTATATCAGTAAGTATGTAATCCCAATTCAAAGAGGCTGCTTCAGGGCCTGACAGAATTACTGTAACTGACTTCAGTGGAACTTGTATCAGTACATTAAAAAAATGGTGAACTATAGAAATGAAATGGGGTCCCCAAAAGCCATAGATTTGTTACAAGACTCTTGGTCTGCAAAGCAGAGTGTAAACGACCAAAATATTCCAGTTGTGAGACAGAGAATACTTGATAAAAGAACATCTGATCACAGCAAGAAGGATTTTGAAAGCAGACTTTGAGACTGGAATGGCCAATGTTGACCAGAAAACCTTGTACCTACCACTAATTCTTGGGCCCTCGGTGCTGTTTGCAAGACATTCGAGGTTCTCTGTGAGTCAAAACCCCACACTTCATAGTCATAATTGTGGCCAGTTGCTAATCTTGACGTGCTCAAGGAGTGGAGAATGTAACCTTTCAAGATCTATGGTTCCTGTAGACGTGGGTCAGAGCAGGTAAAGAAGAAAGGAAGCTTGCACAGTTAAACCAGTCTGTGGCTCCATAAAAGGTTTAAGTATCTGGTTTAAAAATACATAAATGTTACTAAAACTCTGGTGAAACTGACACTGTCAGTACAACATTCTTTAGCAGTTTTCATTAATTCAATTTTTAGTTAGAATAATTACTTCTATTGTTTTATTTATGAAGGAAAAACCCCCCAAATAATTGAGCTCGCTAGCTGATCCTTAAGGTATTAGTACTTTGACACATTTGGGAAACAAATGTAAATATCATGAAAGCTGGTATTTTTCTACTGTTTGTTGCTCATTGAATTGAAACGGAGAAAAACTGGTATTAAAAACTGAGGCAAACCTGGTGACAATTCCATAGATGCATTTCACTTGGGGAATTCACTAAAAAATGTGCCTTAGAGTATCATTTTGGAAAGGGCTCATAAATTAGTGGAGGTGAAAAATTAAAATATAAGAAAAGGAAAGAAGCTAGGCTCCATTACCCAGTACTCTAGGAGATTTATTGTGAAGTCACCCTTTCAGCTAGTGTTTTTCTAACTTGAACAAATTACAAGTAAACATCATATTTGTATGTGACTTTTCATGAAAGCGATGTTTCAAAGTGATTCATTATTTATTACACGCTCTGTGGTATACAGGCTATCCATCCAGCTGTTAGAAGTAATGAGAACAAGAAAAAGACCTTGTGTGCTTTAGCAGAAGATTGCAAACCTGGAGTAACTTTTAAACAGTATAGAAGGAAGGGATTTACCTACGAAAGTGATGAAACCTATATCAACAAATGTGAGGCTGTTCTGAAATTCAGTAGCCCCTCCTACTCACCTCCTGGTTATGCCTTAGTGCTTCAGTGGAGTGGCTTGTTATGTATTGGCTTAACCAGTATATAAAATTATGTACTGGCTTAACTAATCTCTCCTCTCTTCTTAGAGTAATCAAAAATGTCAACGCATGAGGGGAAAAAAAAAAAGCCAAAGACATACACTTTTTTTTTTTTTTTGGGAACATGTTTTTTGTAATTTATAGACTGGTTTTGTGCTTTTATTCCAAGAAATATAAACTGGCACAAAGAACTATGTTAGTATTTATAATAACATACTAATTACTAAATGGTTGGTTATTTTAAATTCTTATAGGTATAATATAAGAATTAGTACCAATTAATTAAATTAATTTACACTAAAATTGTCTCACTAAAATTTACACCAAAATTTGACTGGCTTTCCAGTGAAACTATTATTTTTACTTTTGTTTTGTTGTTCCACCCCCCTCCCTCTTGCAGTTTAGGGAAGTCGGAACCAGGCAGGCTCCCGGGGGCATCAGCACCATAGACAGAAGCCGCGGGTGGCGGGCGGAGCTCAGCCGGCACCCGAGACCCATTCGCGGGAATGTCTAAAGCCTCCCAAAGGTCTGATTGCCTGAAACACCTCTTAGCCTGCAGCAGAGCCTGTCAGTGGTGCCATAGATCAGTTTCAGTCACCCGAATAACCCCTGTGTGGGGAGCAAGGAGGGAAAGATTACGGTGTGTGAAAGTCTCATAAGTTCCAAGACCTTAGAAAACACTGCAATGAAAAATGGAGTAAATCATGCTTTGCCAGCTAAATAAACTACTTTGACACTGTTAACTCTCTGCTGTAAGGCTGTATTTTTCTTTTTGTTTGTTTGTTTGCTTGTTTGCTTTGTGTGTTTTGTGGGGTTGGTTTGTTTGTTTGCTTGCTTTTAATACTGTCAGGCATATTGCAGATACACTTAAAACATGATAAGGGACCCATATTTGAAAATAATCATTTAAGCAATTTAATTATGATGCCCCTACTTGTTGATTAGCAATCATTAAATTATTATGGATTAAATAGCTTCTAGTCAAATATACAGACTATTTTGTTCTCTTCCTCCCTTCCAGTGGAGAAAACCGACACTGGACAGTCTCACTGGGAAGAGGGACTTCCACACAACAGGTATGTGAAAGCATATGGGGTATGTAACACTGAATTTATTTAAGAAGCCCCCCAAACCCCACCAAAATCCTGTTAAAGATTTTAATTTCTCTCTGTTCTGATCTAATTCAGGAATGACTTAGAAAATAATTACATTTTCCATGAAGTGAATTCAAAGCCTGTATCAAACCCAGGCACTGTGGTGGCAGTAGATAGCATCTGTGGTTCAACTGTACCAATCTTAACAACAAAAAAAGAAACCTTCTTACCTAACTTCAGACAAAAACATCAGAGACATCTTCATGTGACTTAGTCACTCCAGACTCCCTTCATGGTCAGTGAAGTGCATGCTCACTTGAAGTGAAAGGTGCAGGTCACCTGAATCTTTGAAGACATTTGCTGAGGACAAGGCAAACTCTGGTCCTATTTTCGTTGTAGTCATTAAAGAGGATCACTGGGGTAACTGCTTCAGAAGTAGACTTATCCAATGCAGATGCCTGTTTTTATCCAGACAAAGCCCTCAAACGCTGACACTAAGTAGTGTGCAAGCGACTGGGCAAGCATCAAGAATGACTTTGGGAGGATTAAATATCGGGGAGTAGGGAGGCTGCTGGGAAGCTCCACACAACTAGTCATTTGCCTGGAGGATATGCCATCAGATGATAGATAGTACCTGACTTGTTCAAATACTTCCACTCATACTGAAATACAACCAAATGACAAAAGTCCACAGATTAAACTTCCTCTGCATGCATTTTATGCCTCAAATATAAGCCTCTGCCAAGAGTATTACATATGAGACCATAACTGATTTAGCTTCACATTCTCCTCACTGTCTTGGATGCTGGTTATACTTCTTCAGTTTATTTCATTTTTCAACATACCTTCCATTAAAATTTCAACGACAAAAAGTGAAATTACTCAAACAGGTGCCAAAAGTTGAAAATATGTTTTAATTCAACTGTCATTTCCCCTCCACTTTTTTTAAGGTATCTAATATTAAAACAGAAATGGAGTGAAAAGGTGGAGATAAAGGTTACATTACAGAAGCAGGAGATTAAAATATATATATATATAAAACTCCCTCTTTTATATTCAGGGTCTGCTTTGAATGAAACCTCTTCTTCCTATCAGTCCAATGAAAATCAAATGCAGAAGAAATTAATGCAGTATTGTCCTCTTGAGTCTGCAGATACTTGAAGCAAGCGTTCTGCTTCAAGAAATAGGAAGGATGCTCTAAACTCAACAAATGAGGTGGATGACTGATAACGACTGGAGGTAAAGGCTGAAAATGTGCTACCCAGTTTTAGGCATCTGATAGATCTGCTAGAGTCAAAAGCTGAGTTTTCTCTACACTACACAGCCAAGGAAGAGAGATGTTTTCTTCTAGACACGGACTGGAGTATATACTGAGATTGCTCTGTCTCCCTCACTTTGCTGGGAAATTTTGTATTATTAAGCCCTTTCTATAGGCACTTTCACTTACTGCCAAAGTTATACGGTATGGATTTCTTTTCAGCCTCTCTCTGCACCTCTCCACCCAAATTAGTGAATGAAAAATTATCCCAGTAGATTACAATGAGATGTTTATACAAGAGTTTAAAGCCATTTTCTGAACTCCTTGGATGCCAGGAAGGAGGCCGTGCAAGTGCTACAGCTTTCAGCTTTTCTTCTCATTTATAGTGCCAGAGTGGTAGACAATTCAGTTATATCTGTGGTATGCTTGAAACTGGAAAACTGTGGATAATAACATAAGTACAAGAAACATTGATTTTTAAAGTTTATTTATATTTTTTTTGAAAATTGAAAAAGCGAACTGTTCCACTCATCTATACAAAAATCTTCACATTTAATACTGCAAAGTATTGCTTTCTCATCAAAAGGAAGTTGTTGCGTCATTTGCTGTCTCGCAGAGCACCTCCACAATCCTTGCAACAGAATTTAGATCCTCCTGGAGACATCAAGGATCATAGATCAGGTCCTCTCCTCTCCTCTCCTCTCCTCTCCATGTGATTCTCCTCCTAGCAACATTATTTCCTCTCATTTCAGAGTATGGCATAGCTATAATAACAACAAATAAGAAAAACCAATGGACACATTTTGGTTCTCTGCTTCTATATTGCTTCAGGGGAAATAGTTTGTGACAATCTCATTTCATGTCTAGACTGCATCACGCTCTTCAATAGCCGGCCTATGCTGAGGGGCTGCTCCCCCTCCTGCCTTGTTCCTCACTCTATTTATTGCTAGTTCACTTGCACAGGGGGAAGAGCCACAGATCACAGAAATATTATTTTACTGGAAGCTGATTAGATGAAGTAAAATGGTATTGCACTGTCCTATGCCCGTGTGCTAGATAAGCGACAGATATATTAAGAAAAATAAAATTCAGTTGTTTATGGTTTTCCTGACTACCACCCACAGCACGCTGTACTGTTCAGGTGTCATTTACAATTTAGTGCCAGAGATAATTTGCAGACTAACATGTTACCACTCAGGGAACTGGATATTTATATTTGCTTAAGCCTGTGGACTCACACATCATCAAATCATGTGAGCCTGTCAGTTTCCCTGTGTCAGGGCAGATGCACGTTGCCATTGTAGGGCACAGCGAAGGGAAGGAATCCCTCCTCACACAACCATACTTCCACTTTGGTTCTGGCTTTGCTCCCATGCGCTGTTAGGCTGGAGAAAAAGCAGACATAACATGCCTGGATAGTTGGTGCCAGATATGTGCCAACCCCTTACCCATTTTCTCAGTCAGTAGGAGGGGTGAACTGCAACCACTGCTCACAGCATCCCAGCCTGTGGCATACGGAGGTGACACCAAACCAAGAGCGTTGCCTGAGCAGGCACATGGTCTGGGCTGCAGTCCAGCATACACCCTTACAGCTCAGGAGGATCCTCACTAAAGTCTGCTGCAAACAAATTTGGGTTTTCAGGAATAAGATGGCAATACAATTGTAAATCATATTTTTTAAAGGGTCAAAGAAGTGGGAGTTGAATGATTTTTTTATACTATTTTGTAACTTTCTCTGCATTTTAATGGTAACTACAATAAAAATATGTTTTTGCTTTATTTATTTGTGGGTTTTTGTTTTTGTTTTTGTTTTTGTTTGTTTTGGGTTTTTGTTTTGTTTTGGGGGTTTTGTTTGTTTGTTTGTTTGTTTTTTTCCAAAGACAAACACAATCTTAACATTTTCAGATTCAAATAAAACTAGATTATGGTACTGAACCACTGAAGTGTGACCTCACGGGAAAAAAATAAAAATACATGTAACCATGAATACAACAATTTTTGGAAAAGAAAAAGACTTTTGGAAAACAAAATCACTGTCAGCAAGTAAATTGCTTTGTATGAATTTGACACTGACTTCAGTTCTCTGTCCCTGCCCCCATAGTTTTTCCTCTTTTTCATTTCAAAGGACTAAATGTAAAGTGTGTCTCGTTAAATGATCTGAGAAAGGCAGAAAAGGGGGAAGGACAAGATCATTTCACTTGTATAGATGAGCAGACAGAGAAACAATAACAAGCCAATCAATTGAGCAAACAGAGGCTGTGGCAGTAACACAAATGATCACCGTTCTCAAAATCTGAGACGCAAATAAATTTGTATGGGAGATATTAATCACGATGTAATTCTTAACAAATAGGTTTGCTTATAGAAGGACTTTTATTCATGCCTATAAAATACTAAAATACTGAACAAAATCAGTAATCTTGTTCCTCTGTGCAAGATTTGTAAATCTAATCAGACCCCTTTTTCCTCATTCAATTACAATTTAAGACTAGATCTCCTGCTGCTCTGAATTACCATGCTTCCAAGACATTTGTGGTACTTTGTGGACGTGAATTACTTGATGTTTGGGTTCTTTGTAGTGATGGTGAAGGCATGAAAATAAAACATGGAGTTGAAAACCTATTTCTGTTCAGTCTATGAACACAGCCTGGGAAATGCAAACTTTCCTGCAGCACATGAACACATCAGGAGAAAGTACCCAGCAGATAAGAAAGCGTGTAAAGATTATAGTGCATTCTTATTTGTAAAGGGGTATCTACAAGAAGTCATTCCAGGATGCCATTTAGACTGTATTCCACTCTGGTTTAGCCTTTAGCTTCTGAATTGGAAGGATTTTCTCTTAACAACAAGAACAACAACAATATCTTCATATGTACCTCTTAGATCTGGTTTGTTCAGAGGATTTTTAGTACACAGATCTGGTGAAATTAACATCAGCTGATCACCTGATTCCTTTAGTGCAATCTGGAGACAGTATTGATCAGGAAATCATCAAAAGTGCCCTTTGAGATTGAGTTTCTGGTATCCATAGGTTTAAAAATTCATAGAATCATAGAATGGTTTGGGTTGGAAGGGACCATATAGATCCTCTAGTTCCAACCCTCTTGCCAGGGACAGGGACAACTTCCACTAGACCAGGTTGCTCAGTGCCCCATCCAACTTCACTTTGAACACTTCCAGGGATGGGGCATCCACAGCATCTCTGGGCAACCTGTTCCAGTGCCTCACCACCCTCTGAGTAAAGAATTTCCTCCTAGCATCCAATCTAAACCTCTCCTCTACTATGATCCATCTCCTCTGGGTAATGCCATGTTTAAGAAGAAGGAGCTAATGAGAAATATTGAAGATTTTAGAGCAGTTTTGACAAGAAAGGATTACAAGTGCAGCTGAAAGCTTGTTTTACGTTTAAAAAAATCACCTTGGACTCTTGAGCTTTTTAGTATCTTCCCCTTTCTGAAGGCATTTTATTCTGAAAAGCTGAACACACTCCCATTAGCAATATGTTCAGTCAAGAGCATCTGGGGAAATATATTTTTTGTATTAAAAAACCCACATAAATATTCCCACATTTGCTGTGTAGGATAACACACAGCAGCTGTATTGTAAAACCTCATGCTTTGCAGAGCACGGCCCATCAGAAGAGATGTGTTTTGGTTCATCTGAGACAGAGATGACTATAAATCACCAGGTGGTAATAGGAGTTGTCAGGAAAAGCTCTGCTCAGCAACACAGGAATGAAGGCACAGAGGAGAGTTAGGTGGGAGGGAAACTTCCCTGCTCACCTGTCACTCCTTCCCTGTGTCCCTACATCCACATGCTCCCAATTTTAATTTCCCGTCCCAGGCAGGACAGCTTCCCTCTGTTCTCATTTAATCTGCCTTAAATGCCTCTGCCTCATTTAACCCAATTTTGCTTCAAACAGAAGAGCTCCCCATCTCTTTCCTACCACCCGTTTCCCTAAGTAGGCTGCCGAGATACTTTATTTCCTGGCACCCCATTTGAGGGCTGCCTGTCTATTAATAGGTGTGATCTCATATCCCCGAAAATCCTCGCTGCTTTTCTGTCGGGGACATGCAATGCTCATCATGGGTGAGAATTAATGTCTCAGTATTATAAAGTGAATCCCTAATGGAGGTTCAGACCTTGGAGATTGTGAGAAGCACAAGTGGTTAGTGTGTGACACTGGATGTGATTGTGTATCTGTTTTGTATTAAGGGAGGCGGGAAGCTGCTAAGAAAGCTGTCATTATTTCCCAGCTCAGCAACTGTAGGTACCTTCCAAACTCCCCTGGGATAATTCAGCTACTTTGACAATTCCTGCAATTGATGGGATATTCAGGTTTCTTGTAGATATTTTTCAGTTTTTATTTGGCATAAAAAGGCAAAGTTGTTTTAAAATATTTTTTCCTCCAGGTAGGAGCCTAGAATCACAGAATTATTTGGGTTGGAAGGGACCGTAAAAACCATCTAGTTCTAACCCCTCTGTCACGGGCAGTGACAGCTTTCACCAGCTAAAGCAGGTTGCTCTAAGCCCCATCCAACCTGGCCTTGTCTATCTAATCAGTTCAATGGCATTTTGCCTTGCAGAATGTTTCATTTGATCGTTTCTTAGAAAAATTTGTTTCTGAAAAAACTACTCTGATGTCCAGTCTGTCTGGTATTCCATCCATGACAAAGAGCCAAATTTTGGCCCAGGAATCCTGATGTTGTAGTGTTTTTAAGATAGAGCATTGAGGTTTGGTGTTTTAAAAGTGCCAGTCTCCTGCTGTAACAGTACTAAGATTCATTTGCTGATTTGAGGTACTGAAATTGAATTAAAACGGAGAAGAGGTAAAAGGATTGTACAGGCATAATTAATTTTATTTCTGTCCATTTTATTTAAGAATATTTTTGTGTTTCAGGCATACTTTTGGAAAGTTGTACTGTGGTTGTGAAATACTGTATTTCCATACAATCTCTGAGATTATTCCTTTGGATTTGCCACAAACACTTGTAGGCAAGGCCCTGCATGGTGCAGCAATGTGGTACTAGAGGCACTGGAAGTAAGTAAATGCAACAGGATATGGTATCAGAGATCCTTTCATCCTGCTTCTTGCTCACATTCTGGACCCAAAGAAGATTTCTGTGAGTCTGATGAGTTGCAGGGGGTTTTGTATGCTCTGTTACTTGGAAGTGGCATTGCAGGGTGATGTCTGCAGAGATCATCTGTGCATCTACAATGCTGAGCCTGGCGTCAAGGTGGGTGCCTTGCGGAGGAACACAAAACAAAGCTGCATCCGTCTGCGTCTCAAACTCCTCTAGGAGTAGAAAAAGAAAGAAGCAGTTTAAAGGTACTGTGATTCCAGAGCTTTCATGTGAGAAGAGCCACTTGAGACTGGTGAAGATTACAGCCAAGTGTATGATATGACCTGCTGGAGTGTGAAAAGCCTGGAATTAGAGAAGATAACTACTCACCAAGCAGCACCCACAGCTAAGGGAAGGTTCCTGCAGTGCCACACAGTGATGACCTCCAACAGAGCCAGTGGGGAAACAAAACCCTTGCCTGCTGTCCTCAACATCTGGTGGAAAGAATGCTTCCTTTCCCCAGGTGGGTGAAAGGGGCAAGGATGGGAAGTTCACTCTTCAGTTCTCTTACCAGACATCAGAGATACACTGACAGGGCTTCTATCCCTTGGATCATTCAAGAAGAGCAAAGAGAAGAGAAATATTATTTTCACTTCTTCCTCAGGCCTTTTATCTAGAAGTAGACTGTGGAAAACAGAACCAGGTTTTTAAGCTCTTTATCCCATCCGCTCTTGGGATAACGAGATTATACAGACATGATGTATTGTATCTTTCTTGAGGGAGAAACAGAGAAAACTCTTGGAAAGACCAAGATTGCAGTATATACAGGTTGTAGGGTTTTTCTCATAGACAACTCTTGTTGTACTTTTTCTATGGTCATTTTTAAACAGAAAGTGCTCAACAATTTTCTGACCTCTTTAGTATAGTGTTACGAAGCTTAGAACATGGTTAGCATTCTGGGTTGTGCAAACAACCTCGTTAGTGAAGGGAAGCTAATCTAGACCAGATTGCAAGCATCCATCTGTTAATCTGCATTGAAGATAACAGAAATGTCTGGTGAGTCTGATGACTTCAACAGGTCAACTCCCCAAGGTCATCAGCACAATTCTTTTGTGTATTCAGTGTTAGGCACTAGGCAGGGGTCAGGGCAGCAACACCCAGTAGAAGAACAACCAGAATGTCCACACCTGAAAGTTTGCAATCTGAAGAGGTTACCATGTCCCTCAGATCCGTATTTCCTTCTCTAGTCCTCATTGTATTAAGTGTGCTTCCAAGCTGGAAAACACTGATGTCTTACGGAGCTGCAGCCCAGTTATGCTTGAGAATCCTGCATGTTGCTGCAGGCCTGGACCTGCTCAGGTGTCCGCTTCTGGGAGTGGAGGTTCTCTGGAATTGCCACAATAGGAACGAACTCCATTTCTGAGGAATATTTTTCTCTAGCACATGGAACAAAATCTTTTTTTGGTAATTAACATGTCTACAAACACAGTACAGAAAATAGATGAGCTTCCTCTCAGGTCTGAATAGAAACCATCAACACTGTCAGTGTTAGTGTTTAGTTAGTTAGTGTTTCTGCAGTTGTTGTGAAGGTGCCCAGACCTCTTAATTGTTGTGCACAAGCATCTCTAGATTTACTTATTACAAACCTAGCTTTTTGCTGCCTCCATGAATAATGGTTTTGGATCTCACTAAATATATTCTATATTCACAGGTGGAAAGGGAAGAAGGACAGAACAACACTATTTATTTTGTCCCCTGCCTTCAAACCTTATCAGAGAAAACAACAATTTTCAACAAAATAAGCTGGTAAAAAACCAAGGGACAATAAGGAAAAAATTGTTTTTCTTCCAATTCACAATCCAGTTCTAATGTAGGCAGAAAGTATTGACATGTTGTAAGCATTGTGGAGCTGCTATGGATAAGCTGAGGCTCTTAGTTTAAATCTTCACTGATCTCAGAGCAAAACTATGTCCAGACCTGGCTATTAAAGATGGGCATTTTCTTCCAGTTCAGGCTAGACATTCATGCATTCCAATCATCAAGGACTTTGTACATATCTCAGGAGAGGGAGTGGATTTGTTATTAGCCATTCTACTGCTATTGCTCATTGATGTGTGCAGCTTCATTTGTAGATGTGCGACAGCTTTATCTCAGTTTCACTTAGGGATAAGCTGCCTCTCAATTATCCTGTGGTAAACACAAAGAGTTACCACGATAGGGTTGATGTGTTACAAATCAATGTATTACTTTTTGCAGGGCTATCTTATTCTTGTGCTCCTAACCAAAATTATGTTCCTGCCATTTGTCATGTGTGCTTCCCCTTTCCCTGACAAGGGACTTCAGCTTCAGCAAAGACACCATTATTTAATGACATATTCTAGGGATGTATATTTTCTTTTGTAATAGTGAGCTTTGCTTTTTGTGCATTTACATGGTGCATCTCCCTGTGGAGTTGAGATGATTTATACATTGCCATAAAAGAGGGGGGCTCTGGATCTGTTCTTTCTGTAGCAGAGCCAGCATCAGAGCAGCACTGATGCTGCTGCTTGTGCTAGGCTTGTTAAGTGTACAAATTCAGATGTTCCTTTTCTGATGCTGCCAGTTAGAGACATTCTACAAGTTGAAAACTCACAGAAATGCCAAAAGGAAAAAATAAAGGGAATTTAGGTGCAGCCATTGGTCAGTCAGAAGACGTTAGAGACTGGAAGAAAAAAACCTTAGCTGTAACCCCTTTGTCACCAAATGATGAATGCATAGAATTATTCTTTCAGATTTCAAAGTTAAAAAAAAAATTTTGGGAAATATGTTTGTTTTAGGAGAAAATATAAATGCCTTATAGCCAGTTACTGCAATAAAATGTGAAGTAATTTGCAGTGATAAAGTAGAAGAAAAAAACCTAGTGAACTAATTGTTCAAGGAGAAAATGAGAATTTTGGTATAAGACTATGTAAAGCATAATTCTATATGATGTGTGTTTAATGTGTTTGTGGAGGCAATATCTCTTTTAATTTCTGAGAATAAACTGTTAGCTCATGAAGAGCAATGAATAATGAAACAAAAATTCCAAAAGAGCTTAAAACTTACATCTTTCATTCTTTACATTATGTATTCTCTTGAGGCAGGCCGGGGAATAAGAGACCTGTTTCAGAGAAGAAATTTAGACATAAAAAGAGGAGTAAGAGTGTTAAACAGTGAAACCCTTAGGAGTGATAAAGCATCACAGAAAGGAGACTGGGGAGTAGTTGCAAGTATTTTTGAGGAAGTAGTGATGCTGAACTTGGAAACATGAAGCTAATCTATCTGGAGAAAAAATAAGCTGAAACCTGTATATGAAATGGGAAGAAAAAAATCTCTGGACCAGTACTGCTAAAAGCAAAGAGGATGCAGATGCATTTGCAGTGCAACATTGCTTAGAAAGAAAAGGCTGGTAGGGCACGCAGCTGGGTGGAGGGGACAGGGGGGATGTGAGGACATAGATCAGCTGCTAAGAAGCAGCAGCAGCATCCTTTGCACATGACCCCACTGCTCCAGGCCTTGCTGGTTACACGTGGTTAGAATGACTCCAGAGGTAAGTGGGACTGATTTGTCATAAATGTTTTAAAATAAGAAAAATAATTCGCTTTGACTGAAACCAGAACTCAACAGAAGTACCAAGTAGCACTTAATTGACAGGTGAAATCAGCAATGGAAAGAGCTGATTATTATTTCATATTAACCAATCAAATATTTTTCTAGTGACTAGCAGAATAAATATTCTGGTAATGTGATGTGCTTGAAGGGATAAAAGTAAGTAAATCCCTGTGTGGGACATGGAAAAAGAGAAAACTAACAATAAAGAAACGGAATTGAAAACCAGTTGTTTAAAGCTCTGCTTAAATAAGAATCTCTGTGTGAAAGGTGTTGAATGCTCAGGCTTTAAAAGCTAAAGCACTAATTGGTGTCCTAGAACTCTTTGACCAGATACTGCTTTGGATCTCTTCCTTATAGCTAATTTAAACCTACCCTCTTTAAGTTTAAAGCCATTGCCCTTTTCCCTGTAAAAAGTACCTCTCCAGGTTTCTTGTAAACCCCTTTAGGGAGCAAAACTAACACACATTTGTCAGAAAAGCTTAATGGCATGTTCTATTTTCATAGTATTTCGGTGTTGCTTTTGTGGTCGGGCAATGAAATGTAGCCCCCAGGAAACAGCTTTATCTCCCCTTCTTTGGAAAGGTCCTATACACCTCCTGGGGACAGTGACAGTGGGATCAGGGATGAGGAGAGAGAGCAGGGCTGCCCCACAGGCGAAGCAGAGCCTGCAGAAAGATAGGGGCTGCCTTTCTCTTCATCTCGAGTGACGGTGCAAGAGAAAAAGTAGTAGGAGGGTTCCACCTGCCGGCCAGACGATTAAACCAATTGCTTCTGAAAAGGGGATGGGGAAGGTTTCCGTCTGCGATTCTGCGTGCTTGTCTGCGCGAGGCAGGGGGACACCAGCAGCACAGGTCTGCCTGTTTTGCTGTCCATACCCATCAGCAATCAGAGCTGCATGCAAAGGGGATTTCATTACTGCAATGTTTTCTCTTGCAATGATTTTTCTCTCGAGGTTAAATAGATTAGTATCAGAGGCCCCCAAATTTCCTAATTAGCTATAAACCTAAAAGCAACCAGCTCGGATCTATTTACGTGCAAACCCCCCTGTCCTGTCTATTCTACTGGTGGTTGCTGAAATAAATAATACAGCTTTAAGGAGTCATTTTCTTGTGACTAATAGGGGCTGAGAGTTGCAGGTCGTGATGTTCATTACCTAATAGGAGGATATTTTCTTGTGAGTCAGAGCTAACCTGATGCCCTAGAATGGAGAAATGAGACACAGTGTTTATTAGTCAAGTGTCACAAACCCTGGAAACCTGTCACTTTTGGAAGCTGAAATTTGAAACACAGGAAATAAATTACTGATTTTCTGTCACCTTTCAAGCACTACCCAAGGTACCAATACAGCTGGTTGAATTTTCTGCAGGTCCCACCTGATTTGACTCATGACCTTGTCAATTGACACATTTTGGAAATCCAAGGGGCAACATTTTGCATCTTTGTGATTTTTATTTCAAGTTGTCTTTAGACATCCTGGAGCAGGTGCTGTTTTGAGCTGCTTCAAGCCCTACTGCAACCACCTGCAGGAATTTGCCTCATGCTGGGCTTCTGGAAGAAAGAGGAGCCGAGGACTTACCTATATAAAACCTTATATACATATTATGGGAACATAATATATGTAACATGCAGTATTGCAGTTAGTAACATTATTTCCACTGATTTTTCACAGTTTTTCGTCACCTGTGGGATATCGAATAGAATGTAAGGTAGAATACATCTGAAAACTTTGTACAGACTGCTAGAAAGCAATTGATTTCCTTTTTCTCTCTAAAATGTACATTCTTACAGTACACTCCGCAGCAGAGCAAACCAGTAACACCAATTAGTGAGCATATTTTGAAAAAAATCTAGTGCATGTCAGGAATACATAAAGCAGAGACAGACAGTAAAAGAAAAAAGAAAAACTTTGCTAATGTAGGCAGTTGAGTCTTCTGCTTCTGTAATTCCATAACAGTACCAGAAGAAAAAACCAGAGATGTGTGGAATGCAAATCTCCAGAAGTCAAGGATGTTTGCAGTTATAGTGTGTAAACAGTATCTAATTTTGTGGGGGAACTGATTAGAAGCACCACTCGTCCTTGAAAGAGCCAGATAATACATTTTAGAATCAATCTGTAGCTGAATAAATGTACAATTGGAAAGGCTCAACAAATCCCCAGGATTAAATGGATTCTGGTTACAGGTTAACCATGATGTAAGGTAGCATTAGTCTTCTCTCATTACCCTCCTGGGACTCACTTCCTCTCCTGCTATATGTTAATCGAATATTTGATGGGAGACAGAGATACCACCTTGTGGAACTGGTTAAGTGTTCCCTCTTGATTTCAAATTATTGTCTTAGAAAAATACTGCCCTTCTGTAGGATGTAAAGACAGAAACAGATTTCCTCTGTGTAGGCCTGTTGAAATGTGACTGAGGAGCACGCTCCTTAGAGTGAACAAATGGCAACTCAGTGTGTGAAGGAAGGACCAGTCCAAAATGGAGATCTGGACCTTGTAGCAGCTGGGGAGTTTGCAAGTTGGCTTCCTACTTTCCTGCTTCAGCAGGAGCAATCCACCGAATGCGAGAAGTCAGATTCTGCTTTTGTCTTTGCCGTCGGAAAAGAATATGAACCTCGAGATTATGATGAGTGCAGGATGGAAAACGTCTCATATGCTGTACTTGCTGGTCAGATATGAAGCTTTAAATTAATTTTAAGGTAATCTTGGCTTTAAACCAGTAGGACCACACTAATCTGTTCTAGGGTACTGCATGGCCATGTACATGTACTGCCTGCATTTCAAAGAGAAGGCATATGACACATAACATGAATCACTATTTTTGACATGCTGTTGCACTATAAGATCATGTCAGGAGGATGTAAATAATTATATTGGCTACTGGCCTCCGTACTGCTACTTTCTATAACACAAAATTAATTGTGATGCAGCTGACAGAGAGACTAGATCCAAACATCCTCCAACATACTCTTTTAAACAGAATAATCATATCCCAATTACTAGTCAGATTTAACACAGGAATAACAATAGCTGCCTAGGTGCCGTCATCAAAATTTATTAATCCATTAATCTTGCTTATATTTTGTTAATAGAAATAGTTCTGGAGTGATTTTTCTTTTTCAAACACCTGGAGTTTTGCAATCATCAGGAAAGGCTTAGTCACCCCTCCTTCTGTGAGCTGACAGAAAAGAATACGAGAAGAACAAGAGAGCAAAATCCATATACAAAATTGTGTGTGCTGTGCAGATCTTGTGCTTGGTTTTAGTTTGGATTTTTTTTTTTTTTTTGTCAGTTAGTTTGTTCTTGGAGGAAGGATATGGCAGTATGTGCAATAAAGCTAGAGAAGAAAAGAAAACCAGCTGTGGTTGGTGGATGAATGCCTGAAGATGCAGTGAAATGAGACAGGAGGCAGCAGCAGCTGCCCCTCCCGGGTGCTGCCGCTTCGCTAGAGGGAGATAGAGCAGCAGCTTAGAGTTTTGTTTCATCTGGTTTTAGCCCCTGGAAAGGTTTTTTCTGTGAGAAGGCTTCTTGTTAATTTGCCTTCCAAATCCTCCCCTTCCCTTTTGCAAGTGCCCATGGCTGATAAAAGAGACCCAGCAGAGGCTCTTGCAGAAACATTTGAGATTCAAAATACACAAAGTGCAGTGCCACTACATATAGTATATGGATCTTTGTAGTATGCTGGCATCGGGCCATATTCTAGGATAATTTCTCCCTTATTCCTGCTAGGGAATGGATGACTGGGCATTTGTACTGTGCTTGTGAAAGGAGAAAGTTTCTCTTTAGGCCAGGCAGGGAGCTGGCATCTGCAGTTTGCCTTTCTTTGTGTTGTTTTGCCAACGCCATCAATCTACACCCCCCTTGAAAAGAGCGAAAGTCAATCTGAGAATAGTGGAGTAGCTCCCTTAAATCAAAATAAACCCACAATGACAGATCAAGCTTGCAACACAGACCCCACTTGTTCCAGCCCCAGGGTAGCAATCACCTCCTTAGACTGCCCTGTCCAAAGTGGCCTGGGCAAAGAAGGGCACATTGATTTGTGGAAGGGGGTCCTGGTTTCTGAATAACACCCCTGCTCAGGGCATGAAATCGTGGAGGTGTCCAGCACAGATGGCCAAGGCAAGTCATAGAATATGCTGAGCATAGAATATGCTGAAGTGGAAGAAACCCACAAGAATCATCAAATCCAATCCCTGGCCCTGCGTTGGACACTCCAGGAGTCCCACCAAGTGCCTGAGAGCATTGTCCAAATGTTTCTTGAACTGTCAGTCTTGGTGCTGTGACCACTTCCCTATGGAGCTTGTTCCAGTGCCCAACCACGCTCTGCATGAAGAATCTTTTCCTAATATCCAACCTAAACCTCTCCTGACACAGCTTCAGGCCATTCCCTTGGGTCCTGTCACTGGTCACCACAGAGGAGAGATCAGTGTCCGCCCCTTCTCTTCCCCTTGTGAGGAAGCTGTAACTGCAATGAAGTCTCCCCTCAGTCTCCTCCAAGCTGAACGAGCCAAGTGACCTCAGGCGCTACTCATACGGCTTCCCCTCAAGACCCTTCACCATTTTGTGTGCCTCCTTTGGGTGGTCTCTAATAGCTTTATCTCTTTTTTGAATTGGGGCACACAAAACAGCACCCAGGACTCGAGGTGAGGCCACCCCAGTGCAGAGCAGAGAGGGACAGTCACTTCCCTCGACCCGCTGGTGAAGCCATGCCTGACGCACCCCAGAACACGGTTGGCCCCTTTGGGTGTTGAGATGGAAAATCTATTCCAGTGTGCACGGATCCCACTGGAGAGTACTGTGGGCAAGTGTGGGCCTTCCAAGGGAAAGAGAAATAGTCCTGGGATGTACCTGTGGAAAAGGAGTCATGTGAGGGGGAAGTAAGGGAGGAGAAGGGAAAAATGAGGGGGTGCAGAGTTCTCTTTGAGGGAGGGGGGAAATGAGGTGTTAGAACTGACCTACAAGGAAAATAAGCAATCAGGTGTGTTACTGCAGCCAGAAGCATCAAGAGATTTCTTTTTTCTTTTTTTTTTCTTTTAAAATTACAGAACAATCAGTATTTCATTCCATTTCAAAATGGAAAACTGTTCCTTTTTCATTAAAAATGTACGTTCCATAAAATATAGATCAGCAGCAGGCCCCTCTGGTGAACACTGAGTTACAGTCCTCCCAATTTGAACTAAATTATTTGTGTTGGTTTTACGATCTGAAATGCAAAGTCCTGTGCTCCAGTGCTTCTTTCCAATGATTTTAAGCAATTTTATTATAATATTTGCAGCTTTTTAATGTTTGAACAAAGCAATACATTCAGGAATTATGAGAGGAAAAAGGGAAAGAACACCAGAAGAGCACTACTTACAATGGAAAATAATAATAAAAAAGTTGCAAAGCACTCCTGCGTAGGGGAATGTGGAGAGGGAAGCAGGACTGAGTGATGGAACCTCAGCGTATAATCTCTTCAAAATTTAAATACTTCGTATTGAATCATTTGACTTGAATCTGAACCTACAGTTATAATTACGAGTCAGCTCTGGAACACTAAGGGCCTTGCTCCTTGCACAATGCAGAAGATTTTGCCTAAGGATCTCCTTTTCAAACCCAGTTTCAGTTCAGCACAATCTCGTATTGAAACTCAACTAATCACACGTGACATCCATCATTAGTTGCAGCTATGAAGGAACATCAGAAGAACATGAAGAAATGTATATTTTATCGTTAAACAGTAGAAACAAGCCCAACCTTGCCTTCATTTCAGATTTGAAATTAAAACACTTTTCCTATATATTTGCTCAAAACCAAAACTAATAAAGCTCTTGGGCTGTCCTGAGTTGAAAAAAGAAAGTTGGAGAGGGACTTTTTACAAGGGTGTGTAACGGTAGGACAAAGTGGGACAGCTTTAAACTGAAAGAGGGCAGGTTTAGATTAGATATTAGGAAGAAATTCTTTACTATGAGGGCAGTGAGACACTGGAGGAGGTTGCTCAGAGAAGTTGTGGATGCTCCATCCCTGGAAATGTTCAAGGCCAGGTTGGATGGAGCTCTGAGCGATGTGGTCTAGCGAAGACTGTCCCTGCCCAAGGCAGGGGAGTTTGAACTAAATGACCTTCAAGGTCCTTTCCAACCCAAACCATTCTATGATTCTATGACTCCTTAGAAGTTATGCATAATACTCGCCATATTAAAAGAGCAATTTGTACAGATTTTTCAGAGTATTACCCCAAAACCTCATTGAACATCTATCAACTTATTTTATTTGAGATGTCTTGAAAATTGCCTCATTCTTCTGGGTACTGCATTGCTACATGCTCTATAGGTTCCTTCCACACATATTCATAAATATTGTAGTCCAAATATATATACTATATAGAATTGTTCAGATGTAAATGCATTTACTCTTCAGGCCCGAGTTGTGTCCTGCTGAACACCCCTCCTTTAACTGAAAATTGTTGAAATGACTTTGAACTTTAGAGCTGGTCACCGGTGCCTGATGCAGCTCCCTCTGAAGTTAGTGTGGGTGACTTTATTGATTTCAGGGAGAGAGAGTTTTGTTCTACAAAGTAAATTTTGCTGACAGATCCCTGAAGATATTAAGGACAGCAAAACTTCTTGGAGGCTCTTCACACTGAATGTCACAAGTATATAAGAACAAACATGTTTAATAATTTTGTTGTAAATTGTAAGTCAAATAATTATTATGTGGCCTCCCACACAGTTAACCTTTTTTCCCAAAATTTGAGCCATTGACTCTGTGATCATTAGAGTTTTATAAACATAATACTCTTATACCAGTTTTTATAAATGATAAACTTTCAATAGGCAAAATTGCTAGTCTGTCAACAAGACTAATTATGGTTTAAATTTTGTCCCATTCACAGAGACAGACAAATGCTCTCTATCGATATAACACCTTTTACATAGTATTCCTAATTGTTGCTGTCTCTTTGAAATGCCTCTCATTTACACATTTAATCTCTTTTTCAAGGTTTTAACACTTGGTTGTGTATACATTCACAGCTGTGAAAAATTTCACCTCTAAGTCTCAGAGCCTCTTTTTCCCACCAGTGTTTCAGAGAAGTCTATATGGTTGTCCCCTATTTGAAGGAGTATAGAAGAAGGAACTTATGGAATCCAGACATTTACCCATATTCCTGCAATCCACAGCAGGCACCTAGGTGATTTCAGCTGGGAGGTATTCCAAGAGAAGACACAGAGACAGAAATTCCAAGTGGTTTCTCCCTGCTAGCACATTGCAATTTACTGGGACTGAACAGGTTTGGTACTTCTGAAGATGGGGATGGGAACATTTTACCATTTTTCCTGCTTTTCTTCCGGGAAAAAAGAGCCACTGCATGCCAGCAGCATGTACATTGATGAGACACAGGAGAAAGAATTTGTAATGGGCTGTCCATGAATCCTCTTTCTGTGATGGCTGGGAAGATATGTAATTGGTACACCACTGTGACAGCAAATTCTCCTTACTCTCCATAAACATTTATAAGGGGTAGCAAGCTCAGTAAGGGCAGCCACTGGCCTTTTGCTAACCCTGGTTTACCCTGGAGGCCCCTGCCCTGTCCTGCCAGGCTTGTCACCATCCGGCTGTGGGAGTCTGCTGTGTGAAACAGAGCCTGGCACCAGCAGTCCTTGTGTCTGACGTGGGGTTTAATTGTGGAATAACAGCTAAGGACTTGAAAGTCAGGGCACAGGTTGTACATGGAGGGTGCACAGCTATGAACAGCTCCATGACAGACAGTTATTGGCTGTTGGAGAAGAGTAGAAATTGCTGTACATCCAAGTATGTAACTATAACAAAGAAGAGAAGCAATGGCAAGGCATGGAAACATCGAGGCTGATCAGCCAGGTGCCATCTCTGCCACAGCCTGGAAAAATAACACCCTTTGGTGTCACCTTGTGCTTTGCCTGGAGTGAAGACCTAACCATCCAGAAATATAAGTGTCTTGCAAAAGCCCCAGATCCCGAATTTGGGGAGAAGAGTGGGATCGCCATCTGCTCTTCGTGTATGTCACTGAACTTGGCAGGAACCACCTGCTGCAGAGCAAGTGGGTGGAGAGGTTTGAGGATCTGCCCAAATTATGTATATAAAGGATTAACATAAAATAATTACAGATCTAGAGGTAGACTCAGGACTTTGTTACTGCTGCTTAAGCACTTATATGAGACTAACTGGTAGGTGCATGACAATCTATTCAAATCAAATTCCCTATATATAATACGTATACAAATTGTCCAGTCAAGATTTTAGTGGTAGAAAATTGAGACTGAGGTATGAACAAATTTGGGAAAAGTGAAATCTATGATTGAAAAACAATTGGGTAAAAAAAAAAAAAGGAGAGAATAGCTCTGATCAAAAGATCTAAACAGATTTTTAGACAGACAACTGAGTCCAATGTATGCTACTATTCCACGTATGTTCACTTGTATGCTTAAGTACACGTATGTATGCTTAAAATCCCTTCAAGTTATAAACACTTGCTAGAATGGATGTGGATATTCTGTGGAAAAATTAAATGTAGGGTGGGAATCTGGGGCGTGCAAAACAGATCCAGGCCAAATAGTCTGAAAGCCAGGTGTTGAAGGGTCAGGTCTCAGCACATGCCTCCCACAGTGCTGGCCCAAGACTTCACACCTTTCATTGTTTGCTGCTTGGGAAGGAAATCAAGCTGGGATGTTTGGGGGAGAGGAATCTACTGGTCTACTTCATACCAGAACAAAACAGCTATGCCCTTTGGTTCAGAGCCTGTCCAGCTGAAATCCTTAGGGAGAGCTATACTCAGCTACGTACACATTTATGCGCTCAGTTTATTTGGGCTCAGTTTTAAGATGCTCGTCTAAAAAGATGGAGACAAGTCCATATGATGGTTCAGAATTAAGCCACACTCTACACCCATCTCCTGCACATCCTTTAACTGCCTCCTGGTTTTGGTGAATAATTTTACCACACTTTTGGCCTGTCCCAGTGCCAGCACTTACACAGCGCTGACATCTGCCAGTAATTGAACCATACCCCTCTTGGTGAAGTAAAGCATCAGAGCTATTGGTATAAGAAGGATGAAAAGAAATTGCCCCTGCTGTGAAACCTGGAAGAGGCATCTGCAATAGTAGATACCCTGACAGTGAAGATGTTTGGAAAGTCAAAGGTGCACGAGCCAAAATGCCAGTAGCATCTTTAGCAAATACGTGTGTGCTGAAGTCAATGGGAGCAGCAGGAGAGCAGCACCTCTAGGAAAAAGACAAGAAGGAATTGCTCCATATGTTTTGAATTGGAGGCCAGTACATAAAAGAGTGGAATGTGAATCTTCCTAATGCTTAAAGAATACAGAAGGAGAGGTGCTTGCTAATTATCTCTTAAATTGGCTAATATGTCACCTGATGAGTATGTGCCTCTGCTGGGCCATCTGGGAGTTTAGTAGCGGCATGAGGCATTAGGTTACATTACAAAACACGCAGGAATTCATTATCTGGGGCAATTCTCTTTCAGCCATCAAGCTATTCTCCCTACTTGAAGCCAATGAGTTTACTTTCCCATGAAACCTACTCTGCATTCACTCCCTAAAATAAGTACTAATTAGCTAAAGATAACAGTCAAATAAACCACTTTAATTGGGAAACAGAAATTGGCAGTTAAACATAAAAGTGTGTATGTAAATATGCTGATTATCTTCAGAGTTTGATAAAACATCTGTTTTCTCTCAAGAACGCAGGTATTTCTTCCCAAACCATGAGAACACTGCTCTTATCTCAGTGTCTTAATTGTTTAAATTAAAAAGAAGTCCAAAATAATAAACCTGATGCCCTTTTTTCTATCTAAGAGACGCTGGCCTGCATTTTGCCTTAATACACTCCTTTAAGTACCTGTAGTTAAAAAATGAAAAACATTGTATCCTTTGATTCCTTCTTCATGTTGTGAATGAAAAGTAAAGCTTTTCAAAGAACTAATTTAAAAGGGTGAGAAACAGTGACAGGAGTTTATTGAAAGTCTTCATACTTAGTATCTTGCTTTGAACTTTATATTATTGTACCTTATGCATTTCAAATACCGAAGTACTAGTTCAAACAGAGATTTGTGATCACATCAAGTTGCAAATTTCAGAATTATTCAAACAAACAAGGTGAATAATTTTGTGTCAAATTCTTCAGGACAATATATATATGTCCTTCTGTGATGTGCCAGTTCTGGAATCATTCTCTAATAGAAAAGCATTGTATCAGAACATTTTCAACCTTCACTCTCCAATCTTAGAAGGTCATTCACTGGAAAGCAACAAGGTCATAGAGCAATTATCCTCTCCAGACACCTTGGTTTTATTAGCCATGAGTGTGGTTATTACTGAAATGCTCGTCTGCATTCTGTGACAGAATAAACATATTACTGTAGATTACATCTACTTGGACTGATCTTAATCTCATGTGGAGACTGATTTTTGAGGTCCTTGAGCATGCACTAAGTTTTAATTTGCCCAGAATTGTCACAGATAAACAGGTTTGCAGGACTGAAGCCGTTCACACAGCTAGTGGTCCTGAATTTTTGTGAAAGCTCCATGGGATCAGCACAGAGCCTCTAGGTTTCCTGGTGGGAAAAAAAAAGCTTATTGCATTATTCAAAATATGAATTTTGTTTAATTGGGTTTTTTTGAAAGGGGAAATACAAAGCAAATAGTGAGGCAAATGATGCAAAATCATGATGGAAGTGTTATCTTAAAACCGTGCTAAAAATTTGTTTGGAAAAATACCATGGGATATGGTCCTGGAGAGAAGAGAAATCCAGGAGAGCTGATTGATTTTCAAGAATCACTTCCTCAATTTCCAAGCACGTTTCATCCTGACACAGAAGTAGTCAAGTAATGGTGGCTAGATGAACAAGGAGATCCTGGTGGAACTTGGACATCAACCCAAAATGTACAGAAAGTGGAATCGGGGACAAAAAAAACCCAGGAGAGGTTTAGAGCCACTGTCTAAATGGGGGCTTTCCCTGGTTATATCAGCTCTGAGCTGGCCATGAGCCCAAGCACTGAGGAGGTGGAATGTTCCAAGTGTCCTTGGCTTTAGGTTTGGAAAGCCAAAGCCCATCTGAGGCTGAACATGGCTGTGAAAGGCAACAAAAAGAGCTCCTACAAGCACACCATACATCAGGTTATAGTCAGAGATTTTTATTTTAACATATTACTAATACAAGGAAATGGTCAGTTATCATTAAGGAAAGAAGAAACAATTACTTGTCCTTCCTTTTCTCTCCCTTTATTCCCTCTCTTTACCTTCTTTCCTTTTTATGCTCAACAGCCAAGGCACATGCCTGATTTGGGAGAACATACATTTGCACCAGCTTTCTCCTAGGCAAAGAAGGCAGCAGACTTTAAGCCAGTCTTCCTCCATTTTGCAGTGCCACTTGCCAGCAGAGGCCATTGTATGGCAGAGCCGGGGGGAAAAGGGCCTTTCCATCCATTCTGTGTGCAAATGTGAGCAGGTGGCAAGGCCTATTGAACACTTAAAATTGATTGCATGGTTCTTAAAGACCTCTGCATGTAGGTCACTATAAACTTGTACCTTAGGTCAGAGGGCCAAATACGTGTGCTCTGATTTGTAATTAAAAATCTGTAGACTAACAGGAAAAATTCTTCTTCCCTAGCAGTGTGCTTTCCTCAATCCTGTGGTGTCCTTATGGAATTTGTATACGAACTTTTATTTCCAAGTTCCTTTAACCAATCTTTATTTGTGTTATTCCAAAAAATAGCAATCCCCCTGCTTGTTTAAACACAGGGCAAGTATGGCAGCAAGAAGACAGCATAGAAACAACAGCTGGTGCAGGAAATTACACACTTGTTAATAATAATCATAATAGTAAAAGACACTGTGCCTGCACCAGCTTTCACAGAAGCTGCAGTCCCCGGTCTACTTATTCACAAATGTCCCTAGAAAAATATCCACCAGAAACTGCAAAGTACTGAGTATGAAATGCCTTGAGACATTTATGCTAGAATACCAGTTTTCTAAGAGGTTAAAAATACTTGGAAAGCCTCATGCCCTGCAGTATATGTTCTGTATTAAGGAACCACTGCTGGAATGAATACAGCTGTATTTTCAACTGGGTAAACTGTTTTCCATAGGCTTGCACTGTTATCTGGGGTCTGCACTCCTGTTTCCAATTACGGGTCTTTATTTTTCTCATTCCAGTGAGGGAAATGTCTTCCCAATGTCAATGTCACAACAAGAGTTGACTGAAAAGTTCCAAAATATGGGATCAAATAAAGAAGAAAAAAAAAAGAGGAATAGATTAAAAATGAATCTTCTGTTTTTGAGCCAGCTGGAGAAGTGATAAAAATGATAGCAAGATAATGCTTTAGCAGTTTGGGCAGCAATGACTAAGTAAGATACAACAGATATCAATTGTTCACAGCCATTAACAGACTGACTGATCCCTTTTGGTTTCTGGAGAAGGTATGAAGAAACATTTGATTGCAGCAGCAGGGCTCCTGCAGTCTGTAGCCTTAACCAGGAGAGAGGCCAACAATATGTCGTTGCTAGAACTAACGTGAGTGCAAAATTCTTACTGGCAGAATTAATCAGGCTACCAACAGATTTATCAACTCTGTCTGCTACCTATTCCTACTTCAAATCATTGCACCTCTGCAGCAAGACATTTCCAGCTTTCTGCAGGCAAAGACAACTGCAACAAGAAGAAGCTCTCCGTAATGACGGAGGAATTGATGAGAGTGCAAAAGCCTTGAGCGTCCTTGCCCAAAGTGTGGTCAGCTCACACATCTGAAAGCTCTCCCAGAGATAAAAGCCAAGCAGCTGAGTGACTCTGAATCTTAATTGCTATTTCTAGCAAAAGCTCCCCATGCAGCTGTGCCAAAATACATCATCAACATAACGTGGCCGCCACAGGGTGAAGGGGTGCATATAATTTTCATCATTTTTTAATGGCAAAAATGCTTACTGAAGATGAGGACTTTTAGGCTCTCATCAGCCTGAGGATGTTTCAACCCTCCTCCCTCATGGGTGTCCACCGGCTTTGGAGCAGGTTGCAAGAGCGCAGAGAGGAGCAACCCTTCTGCCAAGGCTGAGCAGCTGGGCAGCTGTGAACACCTGCCTTTCTTGAGTGAAAAACCTCATGAAGAGCTCTAAGGTCTCAGCTTTTACTTGTGCCCAGGATCCCTTAGCATCAGGCTTCATTGATGGACATAGCACGGAGCCTGTTAGTGATCTCCTCAGGACTGTGGGCACAGCATGAGCATTCTCACTTACATTTCAGAGCAGACAGCCAGAGACCATCACGAAGTACAGAGCTGGCAGGGTAGACCTGCGTGCGCCAAGCTGGCAAAAAGATAGTTTGATTTCCTTCATTGTAGAGTGGGGTGTTTTCATGTTTTGAAAGTTTGCTTTCCCCCCTGCCCTCCAGCTAAATGCAGTTTCCTTCATGTCTGAATTGATTTTTAGTCCCAGAAAGGTGAAGGGGTCTATTAAGCAGAAGTGTGCTGGCTGCAGGGCAATGTGTTCTGGGGAACTGCAGGCACAGCATGGCAATTCATTTCTTTGCTACTCTGTTGTTTTGTCATGAAAGCAAAGCCTAATTGAAGATAGTCAGTCTTTAATGAATAAAGCTCTCTGTAATTTCCAGCTGTGGCCATGTAATCAGCGTTCATCTGCATGAAAAGGACTTTCTGTGCCCATATTTCATTTTGATGTGCATCTGTGCCTGTATTTTGCCCTTCTGATTGGGTCGACAGTTTTCATCTTTATTAGTTCTGCCTTTCACTTCTGTCTTCCTGTTTGTGTTAGAAAACAGAAACAAAATCCCAGAAAGCCCCCAATAGATTATATTATCTAATAGTTTATTAGAGTGTTTCTCTGAACTTGATCATTCAAATTAATTAAATCCTGTTTGGTTTTGCTTACTATTTTCCAAATCACTTTGTTGTGGTACTTCAGAATTTTTCTATCGTGTTATTTTTGGTCACTCTCTCTCTCCACAGCACCACTGTGCCACTGCAACACGCTTTTTAATTAGTTTCACCACAGTCATCAGCTTTGTGATTATCTCTGCATCTTGAACACCTGGTCCGACTTTAGAAATGACTTGCCATCTGGTCAAATACTGGGTAATTATAACAATTTAATGGCAGGATAAAATAGTGTTGGTTAAGAGACTTGATTGTTCCCTCCATTCCTTCCCCTCATGCAGTTTGGTTGCATTACTTCAAATTAAATTAAAATCCCATCATCAAGTTATCGCTCTTGGGTGGGTTTTTTTATCCCTCATTCACAATACTCATAAACATCTCCTGGAGTTAGTTTAGTTTTAGACTCTCCAGACATTATGTCTCTAAGAACAGTACAAATTGCTGCTTTAGATTCACTGATATGATACTTATTCTATAACTTGCATTGCATATCAAGAAATGAAGCAATAAATGGGTCTTATCTGGAAACTTAATGCTTAGACAACTGCAGGGGAGCCATTTGTCAGGAACACACAAGTGGAAGCTCACTAATGTTATACAAAATGGTGGTTTTTTTCTGTAAAAGTAGTTTAATACTACTGTATGCTAGTCTTGGCAGCTGATATGTATCATGATTCTTGTGAAAAAGTCAGTGGATCAGATAACAAACTTGATGCAGACTTGTCATTTTATGATTGGCTCATTTTATGACACTTGGGTGAATAAAGGTTTATTTTCCCATTAGATATTGGCTGAGAAAATTATTTGGGAAGCAACTTCTGCAGCATTTTTAGTATACTAATAGAAGCTGGTTTGGAAAAGTAAATAGATGTGGTTCATATGACTGACTTTCAGGTTATGCAAAGGAAGAAAACACTCTAGTTTTTTTTACATTTCATTCCTTTCGGTATTTGTAGTTTGCTGAAGTATATTGTTATAATTATTCAGATTGCATGATGATAATGATGCTAACAAAAGCAATAATTTTCCATTGGGAAATGAATGAGAAGAGGAGCCCTTTTGTAACTTTTTTTCAGGTGCTATTGGCAAGAAAAAAAGGCCTATTTAATTTTCTAGGGATTCTTTCTTGTATAAATAACAAAGAGTATTGGATTGATTTTTCAACCAAGTCCCTGGGAAATTAAATACTTTTGTCATGTAATACTTCCTCCCAGCAAACACCAAGTTTAGTCTGTAACAGCACCACATCTATAAAGCAAATAAAACATTATTGAAGGTGGGGAAGGGAAGGGGACATGGAGTTAAATCTGGAAAGCCAATGATAATCAACAATATTGTCCATGTAACAAATAAAATATTATATCCCTTATTATATCCGACACATGTAGGATGTGACAGGGCAGTCTGAAGCTTCATCCTTACCCGCTGGAGAGGAGACTGCCCTGCCCCCATCTCACTTTAAGCTACCCACTCTACTCTTTAGCCGCAGAGCACAATGACTTTTCCAGGCACACTTGCTCCAGGTCCTGGATGTGCCCCTCTCCTTGTCAGAGACATAATTTTTTTCAAATTCTTAAAACCTTGTAGCAGTTTGGCCAAGACAGGAGACACCCATATGAGACCTGGTGCATGCAAGAGCTGGTGAGGGAACATCAGTCTCTCCATGGGTCTAATGCACATTTCCCTGCTCACCTGAGCGCGATGAACTACAACTCTCCAGGGCTTTAGGGATTCTATTTGTGAAAATAAAATCCCTTGAAGGCATAAAAGAACCAACTGGTAACAAAACCAAAAAACCCAAAAAAGGTAAAAAAAAAAAAGGCAAAAAAAAGAGCCAAAAAAAGCGCAAAAAAAGCAAAAAAAAAAAAAGCCCAAAAAAAGACCTAGTATACATGTACATCATGAGTACAACCTTGATTTTTCATGAAAGTAAAATTATTTTTGTGATAAATTGTATGATCAACCAAAAGCCAAACCATTCTTTAATCGGAAAATTCAGAGAAACAGGGGTTTTTGCTAAAATCTTTTCATCAGGACCTCACCACTGCTACCAGTTCTACTGGGTAAATTTAGGTCTTAAATCTGCAATCAGTTCCCCTTGGGTAAGGTCTTGCACAGTACCATGGTGGTGTCTGATTGCAGAACTGGGGTCACGGCAATGCAGCTACACTGTGGTCCCATGTTCCTCATGTTACAACACTGAATGACAAATGCCTAAATCTTCACCTGATAATTGACTTACACTCTCTAGAAAGTCTGAGGAACAAACCCTCAAGGTTAAAGCAAACTAATTGTTGTTAGCTTGCATGAACATGTGTTAGCAAGATTTTTTTTTTGTTTTTAAATTCTATATTTCCTTCATAAATAAAAGACTCACTGCTGTAAAATAATAAAAGATGGGAATTAGTTTGTCTCATTTAGGTGTGACATTTTAGATATGGCATGAAGCAGCAGGGAGTTCTTCCCACTGTCGTTGCATGTTTTCAAGTGGAATGAGGGATGTGCTGCAGAAAGGAGCAATACTCCCTTCCACACACATTCATCTTGCTCCACAGTCTCCCAGGTCCACTTCTTTCTCCTCACTTGTGTCCCCAGCCAGTGTGGTTGTGCTGGCTAAAAAGCACATCTGAGCAGACAGCCAGCTCTGGATTAAAATTCACCAAACCCAGAGCTGGTCCTTAGTCTGGCGCCCTGTCCTTGTTCTTGCTGAAGGGTGAGGGAGGGTGAGGGCAGTGAGCAGGGAGCAAGGAAGGGGCTCCCTTTGGTTGCTCAGCTGGCTGGTACTGGCTGAAGGAGCTCGTGGGCAGAGCATGAGCACTGGCAGGTCTCAGCACACACAGCCACCAGGGAGCATTCAGGAGTCACTTGTTTCTCCGTCTTGGCTAAGCATGCCTCAGCTCTTGTGACAATGCAGGGACCTTTACTGAAGCTCCACGGAGGTGCCTTTCTCAAGGAAATTGTTTCCCTGCTGACATCAACTCACCAGGACAGCTTTGGTATACAGAGGGAATGAAAATTGAAACTTCTAGAAATAACAGCAGAAGTCCCACTTATTGCAGCAGGGGCAAGATGTCACTTGGGAATAGAATAAAAATACTAAAGAGAGGCTGATTTGTCTCAAAATGAAATAAATTCAGGGTATGAACCAGGTGGACAGGGGTGGTCATAGCGCTAAAGAAAGTACCTGCTGTGTTGAAACTTGAAGAAATACAGGGAACAACTTCTATTCACAACCCCATTGAAACTCCAGTCCTATCAATTTGTGTGTGCGTGTGAGTAAACTTATTTCCCATGTCTTATATTTTATTTTGTAATAGCTATATCATATTGTTCCAAGCTCACAAATACGAAGCCACTAAATGTAATTTCAGCTAAAAAAAAATGAGATATATGTTGTGAGTTTCATAGGGTTGATCACATTGTTTCTAGTCATGCATGAGGACAGTTTAAGACCAGTTGGTTGATCTGTGGATATATCAACCGAAAGAAGTAAGGAAATTTGCAAAACCGCAGGCAGTCCAAACTCGTAAAATAAGCTGTATTCAAAACATCAGCTGGTAATTTCAGCTTTGTGCCTTGACATTATTAAAGGTGTTTTGGCTGATCTTGACTGAAACTAATAGGAGATACAGAAAACAGGAAAACCAGACTTCATTCTATATTCCCTTCCCCATAGGTGTTGCAACAAATGTCAACAGAGAGGACTCACCTTACAGTGCACTCTTTTAATTCTCTGAAATGAAAGGATGATGGAAAAGAGAGAAATAAAAATAGGGGGGAAGGAGCTGAGTCATGTAGCAGAGCCTCTGGATATGATGCTGAGACAGCAGCAGCCAAAAGGCAAAATATCCATTCTGCCCTTGGCTGCAGCAAGTCAGTCCCGAGGGGAACTTGCACATGAAGTACTGAAGAGGGCACCATGTTCTTGCAATCCCTTGCATAAGTTACTTCTCTTTAAGTGTCAGCATTTTAGAGAGTGGATCAAATTAATTTTATTCTCTCTCCTTTGTTCCTCTTCTAATACCCATTTTTTCTCATGATGCCAATATGATGGCAGGTTGGTCCAGGCTGCAAACAGGGCACTCAGGACCTCAAGGTGAGAGGATGAGCCAGCTGAACTCAAAGAATAAATTATTTACTTGAAAGACAGTAGCAGATTCAAAGCCCCATGTGAAGTCTAACCACTCCTGGAAGAAAGACAGAGGGACAGTGTCACTGTGCTTTATTCCACCTGTCTCCAGAAAACAAAGAAATAATCAATCAAAGAAACAAAACCTCCCAACTATCATTCTTACAGACTAGTGCTGTATACAGCCTTAGCCAAGCTTCAGGGAAATGCTGTTAATCTTGATGTTCTCCTGGTGCAGTCTCAATAACTATACAAGTGAATACAAAGGAAGACTTTCTTGGAAATCAAATGTTATTCCCAAACAAAGCTACTTTTTTTTTTTCCTTGCAGGTACATGACTGTTATCACCACAGATTCTATTAGTGATCCATCTAGCCAGATATTATTTCCCAGAAAACGGCGAATATTTCCAATAAATGGGCAAGAAATTCTTGTTAGCATTTTGCGATAACCTATGTTGTGATAACCTATTCATTCCCCTATGCCTCAAAGTGGGAGGATTTATAGTTCTCCAGTGAAATTTGTAACTGCTATAGCAGTGCCACTAGATAATATTGTTGCATAGTTTCTTGGTATTTTAGTGAAAATTTAATCATTCGGAAAATGCTGCAAGATTACAAATTTTATGGTGAAATGATATTGAACAGATGACATTTTCTGTCTGTCCTGCTGTCTTTGTCTGTGTCTGCAGGAAATTCTCCAATCTGAACAGCTTCTCAGGGACCAGGATTTGCCAGCTAGATTGAGACTCCTACAACAAATTTTCTTTCCTGTGGCTTGTTTTGTGAAATTCATGCATGAATACAAACAGACCAAGCCGGACTGTACCTTGTACTCCATGCCCCTGACTTCTTCTTGCTAAATCAATGTATTGTCCCTAGATTTTGCCATTTTTTGACGAGGTGAAGAGCACGTCAGAAGCATCTGAGAAAATGGTGTCTGAGTGAGGGTCTAAGTGTGAGTATCAGTACTCTTTTAGGGGCACCTAAGTCCAGTTGCTCAAAAATGTGGTTCATTGCCTTGAATCCACAATTAGCCTAGTAGCATGACTACTGAAGTGATGCTGGTGAAGGCTCAGAGACCACTCCAGTCACGTACCTTAGCTGGAATCACTGCAAGCCTTCCTTTGCCGATGGCGTGCGTGCAAGCGCCTGTCCACACCGCACGCTGTATCTGAGCAAGGTGTTTCCTGCCCTGCTGTTTGCTCCCCTGGCCAGACACCCTCTGTTGTCGCTGTGAGAAGCCACCAGGCATCGCTCACTGGACTGCTGAGTGACAGCCTCTCGCTGTTGCAGTCGTCCCACCTACAGCTGGCCAGGCCCCCACCAACTCCGGCAAGCGTGTTTCCACAGAACAATGCTGTCTTTGTTGGGCACTAAGAGCATTTGAACAGCTGCACTTCCATAGGAGTACAGCCCACAAAGAAAGCTTTGCCTGTATTTAGGCCCAAACAGAATCCCTCCTTCACACCCAATTTCAAGGGCTAAAGATTGAACACGGTATTTACATTTCATATACAGGCAAGATGTCTGGAACCCTTATAAAAACATCATTATTTTTATATTCTGTAGATGCAGAACCACAGGCTCATTATGCCAGAGCGATGCCAAATCAGAGACTAACACCTACACCTGATTATGAAGCAATAATATTTTTTTGCTAAAAAGTATTTATGTTATATATGGTATTTCCATCATGTCTACAATAGCACCAGTGATCAATTATAAATCTTGCAAAGCTTACTTGCCTCACTTGTCAAGTGGTTTATTATGAAAAGGTCCCTAAAGACCATCAAGTGACATAAGTTATTCCACATTAAATGGAAAATTGATCTAGTGGCTAAAGAAGCTAATGTCGTGATGTTTTCTGCACCAGGAATCTTGAATTTCCAGCTTGCTACAGTTTTAAAAGAAGTCTAGTGCACTTCATAATGTAACTAAAGTAATCTCTAATAAAATATTGCAAAGAGGTAGTTTTTCCCAGCAAACAGAAGCTGAAGTAGTTTCTGGGTGGACAACACTACACAGGGTGTTTTGCTGAAGCAGCAGAGAGCAGCACTGCGGGACAGTCTGTGAGCTTTCCCTGCACCTTTGCAGAGGGCTGTACATGAGATAGCAGAGGTGAGGAAGCAGCCAAGCCTGCAGAGACTCTGGGAAGTGCAGTGTCCTGAATGAGCACCTTGAGCCCAGGTTTGGCCCAGACACTGCACTTCCCAGAGACTGGTTGCCCTAGGAATTTGTAAAAGAGCTCAGAAGGGATGTTGTCTGATAGCTCAGTGCACAAAAACCATTTCTGGTATAGCAATCACCTCAGCCTTCTGCTGTATGTTAGATAAACTTGTTCTCCTGGATGAACTGGGATATTTGAACAAACAATTGATGAACATGTGTGTAGGCTTCATTGCTTTGGGTGGCTTAGCATTAATCAGGTGGAACCGAAGCAGCACAGGGTAGTGAGATTGTAGACTAACCTGATCCTGACCACATCACAACTGGTCTGGTATGTGCTGATTTTTGGCCTCAGTCTTTCAACAAATAAATGCAAATAGGCTTTAATGTTGTCAGTATATTGACAGTACAAGGTATTAAAGTCTTTGCAGAGAGCACAGCGGACTCAATAACATGGATTCTGTCACTGCTTATATGGCAAATTTAACACCTCCTCTACCACAGTGTAGCAAACTGAAATAAGGACATTTGCATGGCCAATTGGAAAGCCAGGAAACTCCAAACTTTACCAAAAATCCAACAGCCATCCACGCATATTCAGGAGTCCAGCAGTCATTTGGCTCTAAAGGATATGAAAAAAATGGATGGGACCTTACAGGCAAGGCGTCTCAGATTTTATCTACTTACTGCTATACACATATGCACGGACTGAAATAGGAATTAAGGAAGAGTAAGGTATGTTCCCATTGTTTTCTTCCTTTGCCAAAAAAATGCTTGTACATCCATGTTTGATTGGACAGCATGACATTTCAGGGCATGCGGGTCCCCTTCAAGCAGTGGCAGGGGTGTCACAGGGAGGCCCTTGGCAGAGTGCACAAACACGGACTGTGTCTGGTCTTACTGCATATAGGCTGTTCATTCCTTTGTGTCCCACACGTGTCAGCTGGGACCCCACACAGCAATCCTGTTGCAGCCAAAGTGGTACTTCTGTGTGCTGCTTTGGAATAAGGGTGGCCCAAGACCTCAGTCTTGAGGGCGGATCACCCCTTAGGATGGCCCTGAATGTGTTACTGATGTTCCCCATTTGCTGTTGTGCTGGAAGAAGTCCTATTTTCCTGATGAGTCATCTAAGTAAGGAGCTGGCCATCGGCAGCTTCTAGATGAGTGTTTAAAACCTCCCTGAGCAGCAGTGCTTCTTCCTCATTCAGGGAGGAGCACTGTCCCCCATAACTACCATCCACAGAGCACGGTGTACATACAGAAACAGAGTGGAAAATGTGCTTGAGACTTAATCAAGTACCATATAATGCTTATGTGGTTTGTTCTTAGTTCTCCAAAGCAATACTCAGAGAAGCCACCAAGCCCATCCCACGTGGCCTTTGAAAGAGTTATGCCCCTTTCTTCAGTGAGAAAACTAGCAAACCTCTGAAGCAATGTGAAGTGATCAGGGACAGTCAACCACCTTCAACCTCCTTTTCTGAAGGAGGCAGCAGAACAAGGTCCAGAAGGCAAATACAGAAACTCATAGGAAAGTCCCAGACAGCTCAGAAAACACCACTGACATGTTGGTATGAAGTGTCTCCTGTGCAGTGAATTCTACGTTTGTAAAGGAGATACAGAAACAGTAAGTAGGGGAAAGTGAATGGGGAAATTTAGTTTAGTAGTATTTCACTCCCACTTAGGAGGCTTGCAGATTACTACACCGAGCTCATGAAAAACAAGGTGAGGAACCAAGGAGCGTGAGAATTGGACTTCAGTATCAAGTGGAGTTGCTCATTTATTTCTCTCCATATCAGTCTGCCTTCTAAGATATTACATGAACGGGTTAAAGGCTTAGATGTTGAAAAAAAGGATCCACATGGTGCAAATCTGTACCTTTTCTGTCTGAATGTCATTTTTGCTGACGAGATTGCCAAAGGCTGTAATTGGCCTAGGCAGGCTTTTGCAAAAGAAAAGAATATTCACGCTAGGGGCTGGGAAGCCACACTTTATCCAAACCCTGTGAACCAAATGCTGTCAAAATGCAAGTGGGAAGCTTTCTCCCTCCTTTTCCATGTTAAGAGGTCCATAGCAGATTATTTGATAATGGCCGTTTTGATATGATAAATGCTTTCTGCCTTAAAAAGTGACACTTCTCCAAAGTGTGTACGGCCATGCATTGTCATGGTAAGTTACTTTTTCAAGTAATTGCTCTCTTTGTAAGAGGTCATTCTATGTGTTTTTAATAGATTTAGCTGAAACTATAAAAAGGCAACTGTGTTAATTTTAAATAAAGCAACTTCTGTGGTTTATGAAGTTTTATTACTTTCTTTGATATGCAGATTTGTATTAGCTGAGCATGAAATAAAAGACCATGGTGGCTGTACATGAGAGATAAGTAGGAGCATTCACATATTCATGCTTCAGCTCTCTTTTTGGGGTAAGTTTTGTATTTACATTACTATGAGCACTGTCGGAGGGTGAGATTGTCACCTGCGTTTTTAGGCACAGCAAGAGAAGCATGTTAAAGGATTACTTTACTTGTGCTAATTTCTTTCTTAGCTTTGCTTTTTAGGCAAACAGCCTAGAAAGAATCTCTTTTCAAAGTAGATATTTTTAAGAGAGAAAATGTGAGGCTTTGCAGGTCATCGCCTTACTTACAACGGTTTTATCCTGATTTTGGAAATGCCTATACCTGAGTTCTTGTTACCTCCTCAGCTCAGCCCATTTCTTGAAAGTATTTTACACAAGAGGGCATGGTAGTATTTTAGGTAATATACATCAAATAAACATACATATATATGTTAATAGGACCCGAACACAAAACATCCTTTGATCATTGCAACTACCTCAAATTAATTTATATTTTGTGTACCTAATCAGAATGCACAATGACAGCAGTGACATTTTACACCCACTCGGTTTAAGAGTAACTAAACATGCAATACTCAGGGCAATGAAGAATGAAAGCCCTAATTTTAACTTCATTCAGCGGGTACTTTAGGTCCAAGCAATCCTTCTCCCAGCCTATGCAATTAACTTTGTTCTCATACATAAGCAGAACAGAGCAGCATAGGAATGTATAAGTAACAAAAATCTATTTTTCTTTGAATTTCAAACAAAGACACCTCAAGTCTTGTCCTTCAAATCTCATTGATTATAACTACTGAGAAGACCTTAAAATTGAAAATGCTGATTCTTTAATTTTCTTACGTCCAAAAGTCAGGCTATCTGACTTCCATTTTTCTTCCTGGAGAAAAATCCCAGAAAAATGGAAAACTTAAATGAAGCATTTGAAAATTTTACTGACCCAATGTAGGAGCTTATTCTAATAACCATATTAGCATGCTCCCAAATGGCATTGGATGTAAGCAAGAACTGCAAATTTTATGCATTCCACTCAGCTGTTCTCTCTCTTTCTTCCCTTAAATTGCATTTACAGAGGGATCAAGAAACACCACAGAAAACCTTTTAATTAAGTTCCAACATAATACCTCTTGAAAGTAGACCTGGTCCTAATTTTTAGAAATGCCCCAGAAATCCACCTGATAGCCACGACATGTTTTTGTAACCTATATGTCCAAGGAACCCAAACTAGATCCACTCACTGCTCTAAACACAAACTCTTATTTAATGTCCTCCAGAAGAGAGACAGCCTATAAAACAAAGGATGCATCTAAATGACAACTGAAGCAACCCGAAATAGTGTTGCTCTTGGGCTTACAGCTCTCTATAGCAGAAGCAGGCAAGGCTCCAGCCTTCTCTAACCTCCCTCCCCATGTCTACCTAATGACCTCCAATGCCAAAACCACAGATCGGGCCGTGAGATCCTCGTTTGGTCATGTAGTTCTGTGACAACTGCACTGACACTGCATGACAATTTCACTTCACATTTGCATAGAGGATGTCAGAGACCTAGAAGCAACCCTTATGGGAAAGTCTTATTCCGGTAAAACCTTTGTTGTAAGAGCTTGTTTCTCTGCAGAACTGCAATTTCTCGGCTATTATTTCTTTTATGGTTCACCATAGCTTTACAGTAAACAAAAAGATACTTTAAACAACATCAAAAACCCCCAAAACCAAACCAGCAAACTCGCACAACCACTCTGCATCTTTTACAACCAAAAAATGAGCAAGTTGAGCTGCCTTTTCTTAGCTGCACCTGATCATTGAAATACAATAGTAACTTGTGTAAATACTGAGGCAGACTTATACGCCATGGAAGCGCAGCTCTTTTTCCCTGAAATCATCTGACACCGTGACTGAACCCCAGTGAATCCAAATGTGCTTTCTAAATGGCTTGGGAACAGGCACAAAGAGATTTGACTACTCACATGAAAAGCCTCTGTGGCAGGAAAGATGTGAAGCAAAGTGGGGCAGGCTTGCTATGAGGCTGTCTGTGGAGGAGAAAAGTTCATTAAAGGTTTGAGGGCTCATAAATGAGACAGGCAAAAGGATGTGTAAATATGGGAGAGATATGGATGTTCCACTGAAGAATGAGATTTTGGGAAAGGAGAAAGCTGGAGCATCAGCTATCTTTTAAAAATATCATTTCAAGACCTTTCAAAAAACCCCCTGTCTAAGTCTTTTTTTGTCACTAAGCTCTGAGGAGAAGATCAGATGTCTCATATCTGAACACTTATTCCAGATAGCAGAAACAGTAAAATTTAATGAAAATGTCTTCTTAAAAATGTATCACACGGCAAACTATAAAATTAAGAATGTATTGTATTTATCTCATGTATAGCATACTTAGATTAAGCTATTTAACAGCAGCTTCTTGCAAGATAAGCATATTTTAGGAGCCTGAAGTTTTTTTTGTAATGGCTTGCACGCACACTGGTTCTCCTCTAATGAAAATTGAAAATACAATGAGCATGGATGAATACATTGCTACCAGTATGGGAATAAAAAGCCAATTTACTCTTGTTGGAATGCACATCTAATAGGTTAAAATAATTACTGTGTTATTTTTCCAGTGTTGCATGTGGTTCTTTAAGTATTCCCCCTTCTCTTGTTTCACCATTTATGCACAGTGCTGACAGTATCCTTCCATCTCATGTCTGTGAAACAAATCTTCCTTGCCCAGGCAGACTTCTTGTTACTGTTATCCTGAAGCTTTAGCTGACAGCTCACTGCTATTCAATATCTGAATATTCCGAAAGACCAATATTCTGCCAGTTCCAGAAATGACTTGCACAAATGCCTGATGTTTCATGTGCTGCTTCACTACAGCCTTGGCAGCAGCAATGTCTGTCTGTGTGTGGCTCATTAGGTGGATTAAACAAACAATCACCTCATCTCTCTTGGGGAAAATGCGTTTGACCAAATCCTTGCGTTGGGCCCAGTTTAGTTCCCTGAGGAGAAGGCCGCATAACCTTCGTGTGTGTATTGCCATGTTCCCTTCTCAGTGACTCTGGATAACTCAATGAGCCAAGTACAGTGTGTTTGGTCCACATGCATCTCAAAGCACCAAAAACCAGAACCATATCAAATCCCATGGCAAAATATGAGCTAGAAATGCCCAGGACTAGGAAAGGAGTGAGGCTCACATTTTGTAATTCAGGTTCAGTACCAGACATGCTGAGCTGAAGCAACACAGCATTATGAAATTCATCACAAATTTGTATGCATATGAAAAGGCGATAGCTTTTTGTCATGCTGCTGAGAGAGAGTACGATAGAATTATTTGAAACAAATACTTGAGGTCCCAGTAAAGAAGCTGGGTAGTGACCTCTGTAATAGCTTATGTCACTATAGATTGTTAAATATAATATTTATAAATATTATAAAGAGGCAACTTTACTGCATGCTCCCTCACCATATCTTATGACTCTCCTCATTACAATAATACATAATCCCATTTCCTTTGTGCTTCACATAAGGACATATTAGGCAGGAACTGCAGGATGGATCTATTCACTGCCGGAGTTTGCTGTGCTCAGTTGGCAGAGAGTGACACGATTGCATATTGTCACTCTGGCGCAAATGCAAAGAAGATGCTCCATGGCCGGAGGCGGGGAGGAGGCAAGGCAGGCGGGGAGCAGGAGAAGAGATGGTAACCCCTTTGGAGATCCAAAAGTTCCACCAGATTCCATGCTGGTTTTCCCCTGAAGGTTGAGATTCACAGCACAGCACTGAAGTTTGCTGTGTTCCTGGGTCTTCAGGTCCTGCAGCAACTCACCTCACTGGAGGCAGCAGAAGAGAATGGCTTGCTTTCAAACATAAATATATTGCAGGTGTCATTCCAGCTGAAGGAAAGAGTAATAGCTGGTAAGAAAGCCATTCCAATCCTTCTCAAGGCATGAGTGTGCACAGCCAGCTGCATCCTGCAACATCTTCAAGGAGCCACTGGGAAGCAAACAAACCTTGGAACTTGCCAAGACTAGTCAATCATTGTTTTTAGCTAAACTTTGACATGATTGGAGCCTATAGAGGGCTTTTCAGTGAATTACTGCTAATGGCATTTATTACCAGCATTAATAGTAATTTACCCACTGTTAATCAGAGCAGCCAGTTAAGAACTTCTCAATCATTCTGAGTTCTCACTTTGCAAGTTGACTAAAATATTTTATGCTACCATTAGTCATAAAGCCTCAGCAAACAGCCTGTAAATTTAGACAGAGCCTGGGATCTTGAAAAGTTACACCTTGCTTATGTCTAATTTATAGTCGCTGTTTATATTTGTGCCAAGACTTGGGTTTTCCCAATGATCAAGATTTAAAATACATAGTCATAAAATGTTATCCTGGAGTGGGCCATCAGACTACTAGCAGAAAATCATGTTCTGCTTAGTGGAGATGTTAGTGGTACGTTCACTACAGGAGAAAGTGTATCTTCCTATCTGCAGGGCTGGTAGGTTTTGCTTGGCTCATGTAACTCGCTACCTGTAGGACTTCCTGAAATTCTCATTCGGGTCTGTGTTCACTGAACTGCAGGACGTATTTGCAGGTAGGGTGGTGTGGGAGCCTTGTTCAGGACACATGAAAAGGCTGTCATCAAGAGAGGGGTCTGGTTCCCCATCTCCCCGGTGGAAGATCCAGCTCCCTCACTTGAACAGAAATAGTAAAAACATCCTTCTGTGTGTCAAGCTGTAATATTAGTGACAATTAGTCTTCCCTGAGAAACTGGAGAGAAGGGAGGGTAACACTGAAAAGCAAAATAATCTCAAGTTAGAAAGTCTTTATGTTGTCAGAAAGGGCAGCCTAGCTAGTGATGCATTTGTATCAGGGATGCCCAAAGGGAGGGACAAAGAGGACGGAGGTGCCTTTGTTAACACACCAACCAATTCTTTATTAATTCATGCCAGAAGCACAGTCTGTGCCCCGTCCACAAAGTTCTTGTAACAAAAAGCATTTTAGAAGCTAAATGTTTTCTGGAAATCAATTTAAGATGGCCACTCTGCTTAATCAGCATGAAGTTCAGTTCTGCATCAGATTACTAAAGCATACCATTACCCCCAAGGGCTTAAAATTCCTGTAGTTTCATATCAGTCATTTTGCCATGAGCACTGCAATTCCCATAACATGATCCAGGTCTTGGAAATAAGGGTAGGAACAGTTAAAGTATCAACATTAACTTGTCTGACACAGGCTACGCTGATAAAATATGTATTTCCAGATGTTTGGCTTCAGAGCATTATTCAAACTGACATATTGCAAAGATTTATCTTTATCCAGCCTATAGGATACAACCTGGTCAGACACAACAAAAAGTTGAAATATTTTCTTTTTAAATAAAATGGAAGACTGCTGAAACCTACAAGTGGAAGTCTGTCCAATTTTGATTTCCAATTTTGATCTCTAGATTTACCCACCCCCTGGCGGGACTTAGCCAGAAGTGTGTCAGAGAGGAGGGGGGTGCCTGGACATGGAGCAGCCCCAGATGCCAGTGCCCATGGCCTGGGAAGGACTCAGAGGAGGCCACCCAAGTGAGGTGCTGTTCCCAAAGCTACACGGGGTACAGCACTTTCCTTTCCCAGATTTTTTTATCTTTAAACAGCAAAGTTTTTTGTTCAAATGGGAATAAAACCAAAACATGCACTTCTTCCTAAAAATGGAGTTATTCTCAGCTCAAGTCTAAACATATAAATTCCTGCTCTGTCTGTCTGTAGGCAGGTAAGAATTACTGTGTTTGAATAGCTGTAATGGTCTCAGGATATGTGTGAGTGCAGGGTTATAGGGAGATGTAATAACTTCGATTACATCAATGAACCAGGCTGGGCAACACAAATACGTTTTGGGCACAGTCCTTTCCACAGATACGAAACACGAGTGTGTCTAAGACTCTGCCTAATAAACTACTTACAGTTTTTTGTCTAAAAAAAGCTATTTCCTTACAGCCCTGTGTGCTTCCATGAAATATTTGTGGGTGCCTTTGGTAAGAAGAAATGCTAAAATGGCTCTTGTGCATATCTGGGGTCAGACCCTGGATAATTTCCCAATAAGAAACAGATCTGTTCTGAATTTGGATGCTCTGGCATTGAAGTACTTCCTTTCAAGACTTTAAATGTGAATTTAAAGAACTGACAGTGACACTGGATGTTCCGCTGCAGGGTTACAGAGGTTTTACACAGGCCTGACTTCGTTCTGGCACATTCTTTAACATCTTTATACATGCTCGAAAGGCCTCTTGGCCTGCCCCTGTCAGTGTCTCTCCTGACCCCATGAGAACAGGCCATTTACTGGCATACAGTCTGGGGGGTCCTTGACCCACTGGGAAGGCTGAGAAACATGCTGGGGATGCAGAGGGTGAGGTATCTGGTTAAGGTGTCCCACTACCCTGGTTTGTGAATTCCTGCAAATCCCTAGGGAAGGAATGCTTTGCTGTCAGCCAAAATTGCTTTTAATTTAAGCCAAGTTAAGGTAGAATGGTGGGGGAGAGTGTGGAAAGGGTGGATTTATTTAAGCAAAATTGACAACACGGCTGCCAAAGTTTATAAAAGACATAGGTCAAGAAATGAAAGAAAAGAACATGCTTACTCTATTTAATTTAAACCAAGGTTTTTCCTCACCTTTCTGCTGCCTGATTCGCTGTAGACATTCCTAGGCCTACCCTCTGAGAGTTTTTGTCTCTGAATTTTTTTCTGTCTCAGATTGCATCCACCACAGAGAAAAGTACTTCCTGATAGGACAAATTTGCTTTCCTAGCTAATCCTACTTTCAGATTCCACCAAATTAATCTTTTTCTTCAGAATACATCTCCCTTCTTTTGCAAAAGATATAGTCTTGCTGCTCCCTTTTTAATTAAAATAAACAATGTTATAGTCACTCTGCTAAACCAGCTTTTATCTTTCCTTGATTGTAATTAACCCTTGTGTGACAGTGTTATCAATGCTATTAATGACCAAAGCAGAAGTTTCAGATGAAAGTTTGAAGGCTCTACCAGAGTTAGATAATAGCCAGGATAGCAACAAACGTAAGCGGCAGGAGAAGGGAACTCATATTGAAAGGAAATAGTAACACTTTTCATCAAGTGTTTTGTTTTTTTTTTTTTTAATTTGCCATCTAAATAGAGAGGAAAAAGGATGTCTTGAGATATCAGGAAAACATTGGCCCCATGAGGAGAAGCAATATAAAACCAGATAATTAGAAGGTACTGCATGTATCAGGGTTTGAAAGCAATCTGTGAGTCAGTGCTGTCTCCATGTTTTATGTCTTATGCAGTTTTGGTCATTCCTGTCACTAAAAGGTAAAACTATAGCCCAGATGGAGTGATGAAGTGATTACTGACATGAAAGATTTCTTTGTAATATTAGAAAGAAAGCTAAAAAACCATATTTTCAATGCTTATGTTCAAAGACAAGAATATTTTAACAGATATTGCTTATGAAAACTTTTTTTCTGGCTAGCTACTGTTATGACTAGTCTAGAGAGGAAATGTATAAGGTGATATTAAACTGTCATCTAAAATGAATGGGAAGATATGTGTTGGATGCTGGAGATAAAATGAAAAAAAATATCAATTGGAAAAAGAAACATTTAAAAACTAACATTTAAAACCAGAGTACATAATTCAGTTCTGTAACCCCATGACAAATATCACTCAAGAAAAACACTTCGCAGAAGGTTAAAAAGGATTAGACACAGATAGGTGATCAAGATAAATATCATTCAGTTACACTTGTTAAAATCAAATTTATAAGGAAAAAAAGCCATTTGTAGGCAAATAGCTCCCTGAAGTGAAAAATAAGCTTCCCTTTAGTTGTATCACAATGCAATACAGGTGGCTTTCACCTTTGCTTAAAGCCCTTGTCCTCAGCTGCTGTCAGGCACAGAATATTGGTCAGTAATGACTGATAGCTGAGGGCAGGATGGACGAGGCCTGTTCACAGAGATTTCTTGCCCTTTTTCCTTGCTTGCACTTTTTTCATCTTTTACTCCTCCCACAGTTTTCATTTCATGTGCCCACTTTCATTTTTTCTGCTTTCTATTTCTTCTACACTTCTGCCTTTAACCTGTTCCTCCCAGTCTCGCTCCAGGTAGCTGGACCTCTCTCAGCAATTCTTGTCGCTACAACTTTCTCATCCTGCGTGTTTGTCTTGTTCACAGAATCACAAAATGGTTGTGTTGAAAGGCACCTTGAAGACCATCCAGTTCCAACCTCCCTGCTACAGGCAGGGACACCTCCCACTAGACCAGGTTGCTCAAAGCCCCATCCAGCCTGGTCTTGAACACTTCCAAGGAGTTAAGCTGCATTACCTTGCAAGTGGATGTAGACTTCACATGGGGGCTGGGACTGGCTTCTGATCAAAACAGCCCATGACATCTCCTCCAGGACTGTGCTCTCTGTGCTAAGATGTCATGGGTTTGAGACACTGCACCCATCTGAAGATCACCCAGTCTGTTCTAGACTGGTTCCAACGCATCCATGCCAGGCAGCCCATTCTGCCTGGTGAAAGCCTCCTTTCTAACGATTTGGTAACACTGAGTGAGCTTGACTCAGAGCACTGAATAAAAGATATGAAGGTCTTTGCTGTAGCTGGATAAATAGATCAATAGATTGATTTTAGAAAAGTCCACCATTGCCTGACATAATTATTTTGCCATTTTGGGACATTGGTATGTGCATCCTGTGAATGCTGAAAAGGAAATTAATCCAGTCAAGACAGACTAGGTTTTTTTTTCCTTTTTTTTTTTCCCTTTCCATCTTTCATGTACATGCAGGCATGACTAAGTAAAAATGTCTAAGCAGCTGGATGTCAGAAACCTCTGATCGGGATGACTTTCTCTCACTGTTCAACTTCTGCTCTTAGAGAAAATTAAAACTTTATGACTCTTCCATTTTCAGTTCATGTGGATCAAATGGATCCTCATCCAGCATCATCCCACAGAAAGTGTGCAAAAACTACTTAGATGATGACTACATTCGCTGCTTCCTGGCGTTTAAGAGGTGACTCAGCTGATGATGACAAACTCTGTTGTCTTTTCATCAACTGCCACTTAGTGGCCCAATAACATTTCAGAGATCTGTTGTCTTTTCCAAACAGCAGCTCCCTTTATATAAATTTCATTTCCTTGATATTCAGCTTGAAAACAAAATCACAATTTTGCTGTCATTTCCTCCCCAAAGGCAAAGCCTATGAAGATCCTATGAAGAGAGACACTTGAGACAGGAGCCTCCTCTTTTACTGACGGCTTAGCTCGTGTCCTGACTGCAGTAACTTGCGTGCGTAGGAACTGGTGTTGGGGATGACAAGCCTCTCACCGATGTGTTATTTCACACAGTGTGAGTGAATACAGTGGCCGAGGGTCTGTGAGAGGAGCAGACTCCAGCCATTAGACTAATGGAGCTGTATAATGCCACCTCTGAAGATTTATCCTCACCCTCAGTGTTATGGAGAGATCAGTCCCGATCTGCGGCTGCAGCTGAGCTGTGCTGGAAGCAGTGAGCACTGGCTCTGCCGCCATCCTGCTGCCCAGGAGAGTGTGATGGCTCAGAGTGCAGCACTGCTCGAATGCTGTCACCAGTTTCTCTCCCCTGCAGGGTCTAGCAAAACTGACAGGTATGAACGTGGCTGGAGTAATGAGAAGGTTTTAAAAGACCACCAGAAATGGAGAGTGCGCTACTATGCAGAAACCTTATTTCAGGTATTATCCAGTATTCATCCTTTTGATATCATCGCTGGTGGGTTTGCCCCCAGGCTATTTTTTCTTGAGGGCTTGGTTGGTTTTAGTTGGGGTTTTCTCAGTTGAAAACAAGCAGAAGAAAAGGGAAGATGTAGGCAAAATTATTTCCTTCTGCCTTCAAAGCAGAAATGTTCCTTCTTTTAAAATTCATGCAATTACCAGACAGCGTTAAAGTATAGTAACGTGGAGATGCACAGATGGTATCATATACAGCACATTCCATGCTGTAAACACTCCTTAACAACAATCAGACAGAGGCATGCAGCCACTTTTCTGTTTGGTCTCAATGAGCCAGTTTACAAGAAGAGGATTTCTTAATCCAAAAAGGTCCAAGACCTCAAAATATCTGCATAAATTTACTTTGTCCAGACTTGACAGGTTTAAGAGATTAAACTAAATCCAGGCAGTTTCCAGAGAGATAAGAAGGTAGACTCCTCACCCACAGGAGTTGCAGTCAAAGGATGGACAGATGGACAAAAAGCTAGGGAGTGGAAGCTAGGAGACATGTAGTTCAGTACAGATTCAAAAGGTGAATTAGGAATTGCTTTTAACTCAATCATTTCCCAAACATCTCAGAATGATGTTTGTTGTCTTGACAGCTTTTTTTTTTTTTTTTTGCCTGCCTTTCTTCTCCTCTTTTCCTTGACTTTTGTGGGCATTTCTTTCCTTTTCTTTGTCTGGTGCATTGTTTATCCTGATGGTGTGCAAGTGTAGGTGTTTAAGACAATTACTCAACCTTGAAAGGAATTCTTCTCTGCAGTCACTGACTGCCAAAGAAGGATTTTGCTCCTGCCCAATAATTGTCATTCACCTGTGACCCCTTTTTGGTAAACTCTTGGTTGTCTCATTATTACTTTAAAAAAAAAGTGCTTGGAATAAGAATGTGTTCCATTAAGCAGGCGAGTCTAAGTGAGTGTCTAACACCAGTGCCTATGAAGTTCATCAGAGGAATGCTGATTGATTTTCTTTAAATAGACCAGACAAAGGGTAGAGCATTAGGCTTGTCTAAACAATATGCAAGTCAGCATGGGGCTATGTGTTTTCAAGGAGAGCAAAAATGGATTCATTCCAACAGCAGAATACAGCACTGAGAATAGCCTAAGTGTAGGAATTCAGTCTGAAACTTTTAAAGGCATATTTTCCATTGGGTTTAAGAGGAAATATTCCCATCCTTCATGAGCAGATACTCCTGCTTTTAAAATTATGGCATTAGCACCTGAATGCAGTTTATTTTTATCAGTGTACCTGAGGGTTTTATAATAGCTGCCAAATGATTACTCACAAAGGGGTGTAAATGGGACCTGAATTGAAGAAAAAAAAATGTTGGTCCCTAGAATTAGAGTATTAATAGGCTTTAGTGCTCAAAGGCTTGTTCATAGAATCATAGAATCACAGAATCATAGAACGTGCTGAGTTGGAAAGGACCCATCGGGATCATTGAGTCCAAATCCTGGCCTTGCGTAGGAGACCCCAAGAATCACACCCTGTGCCTGAGAGTGTTGTCCAAATGCTTCTTGAACTCAGACAGGCTTGGTGCTTTGATCACTTCCCTAGGGATCCTGCTCCCATGCATAACCACCCTCTGGGGGAAAAACCTTTTCCTGATATCCAGCAAACCTCCCCCCACACAGCTTCATGCTGTTTCCTTGAGTCTTGTCACTGGTCATGAGAGTGAAGAGATCAGTGCCTGCCCCACCGCATCCCCTTGTGAGGATGTTGAAGACACCAATGAGGTGTCCTCTCAGTCTCCTCTTCTCCAGGCTGAAGGAATCAAGTGTTAAACACCTGGCACAATTTTCGGGAAGCTGAAATTTGTCTAAGACAGCAGACTTTGGGTTCTTACCTGCTAAAGGAAGGAAAAGATCGGAATTCCTGTGGTCCAGAAAGTCCTGTCCCCCTGCCCCAAACAACTTTACATCAGAGCGGCATCCAGAAAAATGGAATTTCATATTGCATGGGAAAAGATCCATAATTTGTTTCAGTATATCAAAGTGCTATGCCCTGTCAAACAATCTTAACCATAATTGACAAGATTCCCTGATCTGCCTAGGTTTTCCAGCTGCCTGGCTTCAGAGCTACTCCGAAGCTCAGCATCTGGAAGCCTTTACCTGCCTTGATTTTATTCCCAGGCTTTGAGGTTGCCAGGCTTCCTGCTGCAGAGTTGGGCCCCAGCTATCAGGACGAGCTGGCAGAGGATCAGTCGGGAAACATTCAGGAAAAGTCCCTATCCACTGGCAAGTGAATTAAGATTTTCTTTTCCGTATTTGATCTGCCCCAGCAGGGCAGGAAAACTTGAATGATCAATGCTGAGCAAAGAGCAGCAACCACTCTGATCAACAATACGTGTTTGCTCAAGGATATCTGCTGGAGACAGACAGGAGTTGTATTTTTAATAATAACTCTGGACCTTGCATTTGAGTTACGGTTCAGGACAGGTAGTGCCAGTACATCTTGAAGAGATGTTTCCATTGGCAGGAAAGTAAGGGCCTGAAGCCCTGTTCCCCTCTCCTTCACCAGCATCCAAACACTGCTAATAGCTGCCACTCTGGACAATAGAGAAAATCCAATCCAAGGCTGCACAGATAAATCTCCTTTTTTCCCCCCTTAAATAATAAAGAGCTCCAGCCCTCATTTAATTGTAATGGAGAAGCACACTTGGATTATTCTGGAGCTTTTGGGGACAAATTGGCTTACATATATTTTCGACAAGTTATTCAGCTTCTTTGCTGTTTTTGGCATAACTTACAGAACAAATATTTCATGAGTGCTTGGAATTGCATCAATTGTAAATACAGGGTCAGATCCTATGCTGGTACAAATTGTCTCAGCTTTCTTGAGCTGTCTGGAGGCAAGTCAATGTCTGCACTTGAGCGAGCACCCCACTGTGAGTACCCAGCAGCACAGAGAGCGGGGAGTCCCCTTCCACAGAGACAAGAAGGACAGAAGGGCAGCTCCAGCCTAATAACAGCCTTAGCACCTTATTTACTGTGCAGCCTGACAGCAGGAAAGGAAGGAGAGGGGAGCCTTGATTGAGGGTTTTCCATGTGATCTGCAGCCCCTTGCAGGACAGGAGTGGTAAGTATGGAGCAACAGCAACATAAGCGACGCCTCTGGGGAAGCCTTTGCCCTCTAACTTCGAGGTGTCTGTGGATCCCCGCAGGCACTGCACAGCCCCTCGCAGTGTTGCTGCACTCGTGTGCTGTGACCCTGTGCTTAGAGACAGTTTAAAGTGCACTGATGAGAAGTTCTCCAGGCAGGTCTTTAACCCAGAGATGTGCCGATTATCTCTCAGTATTATGCAAGTCAGTCACATGCCTCCTTCTTGGCACAGACTAAACACCCCATGGAAGTCTAAGGCATAAAAGACTCGGGCTCAGTGTGCACTGCAGACTTTCAAATGCTTGCTGACTCATTTCAAATAAACCACCTTCTGTGCTATGACAGGAGCTAATTCAGAGTCTGTATCTGTAGGATACATGCGCTATCACTTTGGTGTAAAGACGAGATGTAGATCAGAAACAGGTGCTAAATGCAGGATGAAAGTTTAAATAAAGCCTGCTTTTCAGAATGAGGCTCATCCCTGGCTCTTCAGCTGGTTTTCAGAATACTTATGATTTTGGAAAGAGTGGTCTGGTTGCACAGAGTCCAAAACAGGACTGCCATGGTTATCTAGCTAGTACAGCCCATGCAAATGAGTTGCCCTTGACACTGAGTATATTTTCAGCTGTTTAATCAGCTCATGAGTTCAGGGGCTGTTTTGAGAAGACAAAGTAGCATCTCTCAAATATATATCCCTTCAATTCTCTGTAAGCCTCCAAGACTGAGTTACAGAGAGAGGAAGAAAAAGAGATGTTTGTTAAAAGGAGCTTTAAAAATAATTTATAACAAATCTAAACCAACATGGCTGAGATTTCGTCCTCAACCAGGACACAGACACCAGCTGTGAGAGGAGTCCCAAAGCTGATTTGTTTCGGTGCCATCATCTCAGAGAGTGCATTTCACCATTCCTGCACAGGATTGGAGCTGCCACACCACATGGAGTTCTGATGGAGGGGTGCTCCCAGTCCTGCTTGACCCCACGAAGAGCTCACAACCTAGATATTTTGGTGGCTTCCACTCTGGAGTAGCTTGCCAACTTCCAGGGTGATCTGCCGCATTTAGGAAAGCCTATTGATATTCCTGTGCATGGTGTGTAAGTCCTAAAGATGGTAATTTTCTCAGTGTTTGTAGTTCCAAAAAGTATAAAATGAAAAACACACAGCTGGAGGATCCTTTTCCATCTTTTACACTTGACAAATTCACTATTCTATATTTCCCTTATCACAGCCAGTAGCATCAAAATTGAAAATAATATATGGTGGTCTGAGGGTGCAGAAAAAGACACATTTAGATACCCACAGAAGGGGGTAGAAATGATTATAAAGAATGTGCTTTCCCTACCTTTGAGTTTTATCTCTTCTGAAATCTAATATTACAAGGACAGAGCTCAGTCTATAATATCATACAATTTAGGCAAACCTCTCCCTCCCTTCCCTTCCCTTCCCTTCCCTTCCCTTCCCTTCCCATTTTTTTTCCCAACTGGGATTTCATCTTTGTGTCTGCGTTTTCATGAACTGGTTTATAGTCTGTCACCAGCCACTCAAGAAAAAAATCTGGATTCCTTGATTCAGGACTTCACAGTACACAGGGAAGAAATGTGCCTTAAGGCTCTTTTGCCTTTTCACATAATTTATTTGTAGTTCTAAAGACTATCAGCCAGATCAACAGTTTCAGTGGTACCACAATGATTATTACTGCCCCAAAATCCTGCTCTACAGGTTTGTGTTATTTGTGTTTTGGGACAAGACTGCAATCTTGCTTTGTAAGTTTTAGAATTGTTTGCCAGTCTTTAGTTTGGTTGGTTTTTGTTGGTTTTTTTTTTACCCTGAGAGTAATGATTTGTACTTTCATGGTCAAGGAGTGAATTCAAGCTGAATAACTAAATTTCTCCCCAAAATCCTCATAAATTCTCTATGGCTTACAAATTATGCCCTTTTGTATTTAGGAACCATAACAAGACAAGTAATGGAGCAGAAGACACTGGTAAATCTCTAAGATCTATGAGGACACTACAGGAGAAGCTGATAGATAATTAAAAATGTGGAGAAAAAGCATGATAGAACACCACCCATCTCTCTACATGAAGTCATTCCTAAAATCTCAGTTATCTCTTAGCTCATATAATAGTTATATAAGCACACCCATTTGAGATACTTGTTTCTGAACCTCTATCTTCTTTCACAGCATTCACAGGTTTCATCAAAAAGTCTAAGAGTTTACTGAAATATTTTTCACTTACCTGTCAGAGGACCTTTGGACTGGGATATTTAAAAATTGAAACTCGGTTCTAAAAGAAATTTTAATGCAAACCGTCCTCAGAAGCCCCTGAGGTTTTCAGATGTAAGTCTCTTTTAATTTCTCAGATGTCTTCAGTTCCTCTGGCAAACCTTCCCCAGCACTGAAAAGTCCAGGCCAGTGACTACATGCCCAAACTCATAACTACAGAAAGAATCTTGGTGTTGGAGTGTCACTGAAGAGAATAAGTTTCTGCCTGCGATCATGATACCCCCAACTGACTGAGGAAACTGTGACTCCCACTACCTCTGGAGAACCTATATTTATGAGTTTTTCTATGAAATTATCTCTGTGAAGCATGTCATGGATCTCTGCTTCTTCAGCAGGATTTCTCCAAAGTCTGTTTGAGAAGAATTTAGGACTTTTCAGAGAAACATCAACATTTCATGTTTTTTACATGGCATCACCTCTTAATCATATTCAAGGTCCTAGAGCACTTTAAGGATTCTATATTTAGCACAGATTTTCCCAAAATCTGGTAGCTGTTATAAATTGAATGCCTGTGTCTTAGGTTACAATGTAAGATGTAACCAAAAGTATGTATTCTATCACCATCTGTTGAAACCAGGTGGGGCAGTGCTCTTTATCTCTTCCATGACACATCCCTGGTAACTCCCTCTGGAGAATATCTTCTGTTAATGGGCTATCAACCCTCACTGCATGACTCATAAAATTACATCATCCCGTTGTGAGATGCTCCGCCAAGGGGGAGAAACCAAGCATTCCTACCTGGATATAATCTGAGGTTTGGAACAGCACAAGCAGCCTTTACCTACTGGATTCCCAGAGGACGAGAGGTACATAACCACCACTGGACCTTCAGAAGAAGACCAGACCCTTCTACAGGATCACTGCTTCAATAGAGCTATATATAGCACCTTAAGAGGACTGCAGCCACCCCTTAATTGGACTGCAGCCACCACCCTGCCTGGCAGGGTGTCAGGTCATATCCCGACTCTGTCAGGCTAAGTCAGTGTTTCTGTATTATTGCCTTGTTATATACACTAGTAAAGAATTGTTATTCCTATTTCTCGTATCTTTGCCTGAAAGTCCCTTAATTTCAAAATTATAATAATTTGGAGGGAAGTGGGTTACATTTTTCCATTCCAGGGGAGGCTCCTGCCTTCCTTACCTGTCTTTCAAACCAAGACAGCCTGTCACCTGTCTATTCAACATCTGCATTTCAGATATGATGCAGCGTGGAATCCAGCTCTTCCATATGTACTGTGCTGTGCAGACACAAATTCCAGTACTTTTGGGAAACTGGCTGCACTATACAATTGTTTTCCTCAAAGACAGAAGGTTTAGACAGATTAGGAGAGAATTAATGGATTTACTGAGTAAGGACTGTGTGCATGCTGCCTCTGACAAGTTCTGAAAGCATCCACAGGGAACTAGATGAGGAGTTCACGAGGGGTCTGGTGATTCCCTGAAGGACTGGATTGACGTGATCTGTATGTGCACAAATTTCTTCCGAAGAAAATCCTAGTTACTCTTTCAGAAGACCAAGTTTCTGGACCTTCCTCTCAGGCACAGGATGATTGCAAACTGTCTGAAGTGTCATGGTGGAATCACGTGTGACTTCTGTGGGAGTCCAAGCAGCAGGAGCTGCAGCAATGCAGTGTGTCTGGCCTGCCTTGAAAGGGGGCCAGTCTTAGCAAGGTCTTCATGGGAAAATACAGGGTATTGTCACATGGGTTATGAGCATATAAACTCAGTATGATAAATAACCATCTGATGGCTAGCATTATGTACTTTGTGGAAGAATCCTTTTTTTGGCAAAAGCCCTGTCAAAACTGCCCGCTCCTGCCCAAGCAGATGATCTGGCAGAAGTATCTTCAAAATATGTACACCCTCTAATGGATATGGTTACAGGATTTTAATCCAAACCTATAAATACTGAAAGGGGTGGCAATAAACCTGACTTCAGAAAATATTTCATTTTAAATACCTTAAAAATGTGCAGCATCCATGGCAGCGCAAAAAATGTCTGGATTTGGGATGTGTTTGCCGCTATAATTCAGGCATACAATACCTCAGGATTATTGTTTGTTTGAGACATCAGGGACAGCAATGACCACAGTCCCAGTGCCAGATCCAGCTATATGGGAAACCAGAAAAACACAACTGCTTGGAAAACTAATGTTGTGAAGGAACAAACATAAAGACATTTGAAAACAGTTTCACCAAATGTGCTACTATTCAGTAAACTGAAATAGTGTAAATGTGTATTTTGTTGGGCTGCAGCATACATATGAAATCTGAATTTGTCATCTTAGGGAAAAAAACTCACTGTCTCTGCAATGAGGTTTCTTTTTTTTTCTTTTTTTTTTTTTTTGTTACGCCGTTTGACCTTCTGCCACTGTTTGATCTAGACCTGTACAAATTTATCTGATCTGTGTGGGTTTCATGGGTGCTGTTAACCATCTGCTGTTGGAATAAATTTTACGATACAGGCACCAAGTTGGACCGTCACAAATAAAAAGAAGAAAATCTCAAGGAATAAATAATTTAGTTTTGCCATTCATTGTGCTGGATTCTCTTTGAAACATCTTCTTTGGGAAATGGAATCTAAATTGTTCTACCCTAAAGCAGTGTACTAGGATTTTTATTTGCATTGGGGAGCTGAAGGTACGTGAACCGGCAATAGATGAGGAAAAGTGCCAGACAGAGTAAACTGTCAAAAGTAAAGACATTTGATCAGTTTAAGAAAAAGGCAGAAGGAGCACAAGAGACTTAGGCAAACTCCTCAGTATTGCATTTAAGCTTATTTCCTGGTGGATTAGATGAAATTCAAGCTACTCTGGACTCTAGGTTATGTTATGTTTTTCTTCTTACATGGAGCATGCAGAGTTTTCCTTCCTCCAGAGGACAAGTGAGCTGTCAATTAGCAGAGGGTATGACCTCTTCTCACACAACAATATTTTAGCAGAGGTTAGAGCCGCTGGAATCTGGAAAGCTGCAAAGGATCTGGAAACAATTTTTATGCTAAAATAATCTCCATGGTTTTCATTCTGAAGTTTACATATTTTTGCCCTCAATGTGATGTTTTTAGGGAATGTACTGATAGAATCTGCAATTTTTTTTTCTATGTCATTGCGGTCTCAATGGCCAGTTAGGCCAGACCAGCAGATTTAGCTGGGGAGAAAGTATGCAGCAGTTTCATCTGCCACAGTAACATCCCAAAAAGCCAAACAAAATACAAAAATGCATGAATCACCATTCAGTCAAGATTTACTGTATTTGCTTTGTGCTTTGGTGCACACTGATCACCATATTCGTCTTTCCTGTGGATCTAGCAGGTCCTTGCTAAGGAAGGATAAACAAAGATGAAGAAAGTTTATAAACATTGAAGGAGCACGCTTCTGGGAGAGGCTTCCAATTAGAAGAGAATGGGGTCAAAATCTGAAATGGCTGATGGTATTGCTATTATAAAGTGAGAGTAATCCCAGAGCCTGTAATTTAAGCATGTGATTAAGGTTTCCGATGCTTGCTTTGCTGGTAGATGCAAGTGAGGGTTGAAGAGATTTGGTCATGTATGTTTATTTCGTATATCCAGTGCTTTAAACTGAAACGGTATTTTAGGGTTTTTGACCACCTGTAGGGCACAGAATGAAATTTGTGGTTTTGTTTTGGTTTTTTCACTCCAGATATAGAACTTGGCTTTAAAGAAAAGTGAGGAGAAACTTGGGTTTTTTCTTCCTCTGGAAGACTGAAAACTAGCCACAGCTAGTGGGACATTTCATTGACATCTGCAGTGATAGTAAACTGTCTGTTGGTCAGTGGTACGTGTCTTCTTATGCATTCAGGACTAAAACAGCTGTGTTATAGGACACAGGGAGGATTTTTCCCCCATGATACCATCGGGGGCTGTTGATTTGTGGTTTTTTGCCTTCTGTATTGGGGTCCACATCCTAGGATCATACGGTCATTTTCGCTCCAGAAATGTCACCGTATTTCTCAATTGAAAGTCCTTTCATCCTGAAGGCAGAAATTTTGTGTAATTCTAGTCATTGTTCTAAAGGGATGAAGACTGTTACGTGGGGTCAGGGAGGGTTTCATGCCTTTTGGTTTGGGGACATCTGGACCACATTGATCCAGGTGGTGTCTTACTGTCATATGACACAGCAAAGCAAGCTTAACAAACAGAATTAGACCCATCATCGGTGGAACATTTTGAGAATCATCCACAAGAATTTAGAAGGTGATGAACTTAAAAAGGTTCACTTTTGGATGCTGCTCACCTGAAATAACGCAGCTTCAGAGGCTATATTTAACCAGATACACATCTTTGTTTAAAATACAGACTTTACTAGTGTCAGCTATGATTGTATGTGATGATTTATCACTAAACTTGAAGGTCTGAACTGGAAAAGCAATTGATCTACGGTTTTCTCAGTAGGGTTACTGCAGCAATGCTTAACATTCTAGACTGGTCTTCCACATTTTTGAAAGGACCGTCATATGTTTGTTTAGACTAACAGTATAAGGTCAGTGAGATTGCTCATGTGTTAAAACTAGACTCATTGCTGAATTCAGTCTTCCTGCAATTTGAGATTTGCTTATCTGACAGACAGCCAACTTTGCTTTATGGCGATGTTTAGGCTGTTGGTCTCCTGGCTTAAAAAGAGGGAGCCGGTTTCAGGACAGTGTTTATGAAAATCCTGGCTTAGAACTAACTCGCTTTTGTTAAAAACCCTTTTTTTTTATACCTTAAAACCATGTTGAAAAGCTGATCTTTATTTTTACTCAAAGGAGCCTAAAAAATCTCTAAATGTTAACAGGAGATACTTGCATCAATATGATTTGAAGTTCATAATTGAGTCTGGCTGGATCAATCTTTCTTTGTTTCTATCAATGGTGTGTTTAACATATTTTATATATAGACATTACAGAAATATAAAATGTAAATATACGTGTAAGTATACATATATGCACACACAAATGTGATCTGCCTGTTTAATATAACAGGCTTTATCGTAATTATAAATAGACCTAGAGAAACAATAAGGGAAAGCATGGTTAAAATTGACTGAAATGTCGAACTGATGAGTCAAGCATTGTGTTTCTCTCTTCCTTAACCCAAAATACTAGGGATAATATGGAATAATGTTAGCCAATCAGGCTGCACATGAAAATAATGCCTTGTGATTCACCAAGATTGCTGAAAATAACAGTCATCACCAATGAACCCATCTAATAAACATATGCACATTTTCTTCCTGACTAGTTTTAAATGATGAACAACAGTTTTCCACCTGCCCCACCTACCAAAGTACTGATTCCGTTTCTCAGTTTTAAAGAGCACTCCTACACACAAAACCCCCTGGAGTTTGAATGAGAAGACTTCAGTACCGTCTGATGAAAATATACAACACCTGGTTCCCCAGTGCTTTTTGTAGGCAACCCTGCGTGTGTTCAACCAGAGCTCTGTGTGGAGAATCTCTACAGGACATGGCCCTGAGAAAATGTGGAATATATATAGATGATTACTCAGAGTCTCTCTTGTAAGAGCAGAGATGCGTATTGAAGAAAGATCCGAAAAGCGTGGGGAGCAGGTTAATTTATAGTAGCTTTTACCAGCACGTGCTGGGTTAAGACAGCCGGAGGTACAAAGAGGGCAGATACCTTGGTTGTGCAACTTTTCCGTGGTTACAGCCTCTGTCTGGGGTGTAAAGAAGGACATTAAAGCGGCTCTCTGGTGGTTCTGCACCTGCTGAGAATGCGTCTGTACAGGTGGAATCCCAGG
>VZTA01021754.1:0-11889 GCA_013398855.1 Mohoua ochrocephala | reverse complement strand
AAAAAAAAAAAAAAAGGGAAAGAAATTGGAACTGCTTACCTATTCTCACAAACATGACACCTCATTAAATCTGGTTGCCACACAAGGGGCTTGCCTACTTTGAAATATTTCTGAGGGTAGTCCTGGGGATTCTAGGACGGAGAATACCACCTTGATGAAAAGTCAGTCTGCTGAAAAGCAGCACTGCTTCAGGACAGGAAAACAGCCTCCTAGATAAGCAGGTTTTCTGAAAGTGTCAGAAAATAAGGCAACAAAGGTTGGCATACTTCCTGGACACTTCCAGCTAAGGCATCCATTTCCTTTTTGTCTTTGCAAACAACTTTTAATTATAAACTTTGGAAAGCTTCCAAGAGGATTTGGATTTAGACCTATCTTTCCCAAACGGAAATAGATTCTCCTACCTGCAACACTCATGTTAGTATAATGAAGGCCACTTTTACTGCTAGTAGGCTTTTAGGAATTAGTCACTGAACAAACCACCTGTAACCCTCAATTACTTTCACCCCTCCTGTATTCTGAATGAGAAAAATCTTTTTATAGACATGGAGAATGCTGAAGGAAGAACGGAGCATGCCTACCGAGCCAGAGAGAGTGAAGCAAAATGATAAAGACATATATTTCCCCTAATCTTAGCTGAGAGGTCGTGCATCGCCACAATTAAACACACAACATTACTGTTACTTAAGGAAAGGGAGATGCAGAAAAAAACCCAGAAAAGTGTGCTGCAAAGAGAACAACACAAACTTCTTACATACATCTTCTGAAGGAGAAAAGAATATTCCTCCCTGTCAGTTCAAGGGCACTTCTCAGGAGCCTTTCAGCTGAAAGAATGACAGTCTTGCTCCACTACTTGACCTCCCTACCTCAAATTGCAGCAAAGAAATGCATCTCCTTTCACAGGAAGCACATTCCTTCAAAGATGATGAATGTGAAGGTAAGAATTAGTCAAGGGCCTCTTCCAAGTGGAGGAAGTGCAGAAAATGGTGGAAATCATTTAATTCATATTAGCTAGTTAAACTTAGTGATGGAAAACAGAAGAACATATCTCTTTACCCCAACCTCAGTCATGGAAATAACAAGTGTAGAGAAATGGCTTTTGTTTTCTTTTTCATCTTTTCCCTGCCGTCAGCATTCCCAGCTGCAAAAAGCTTTCACATCTCTCTCCCAGAGAAACCCAAAGGCAACTCATGCCCCAGATTGATTGCACTGGCATGCCATTGCAAATGGCAATTTCAATTGCTATGTTGTATCAGTTAAATCAACACACCGGTTGATCTGCTGGGTAGCAAATTTGAAAAGCTCCTCTCCCCGAAGAGATTAAAGTCTCAGTGTTGTTTTGTGCTCTTTTATGTACCTGTTGGTGTAACTGTGCACCCTTCCCCTGGGAACAGCCGTAGAAACCAAGATACTCAAGCTGCGCTTGAACTGCGTTGACACCTCTGCAGAGATAAGAGGCTGTGATGAGCTCTCTTTTGCTATGATTCTCAGCTTATTCCTGAAAGTACATGTTGTCACAGCAACGCACCATCTTTCACAAGAATGACATAATCTTTCCATTGGAAAGACTTTTTAAAACAAGACTGCGCTCCCATTCACCTCCTAAAACAATCTCTCAATGACTCTCAGAAACTGAATGCTCCCAGGACCAGCATCCGTAGCAGAGTGTGTGTCCTTGCATTGTAGGAGGCTTTGGTTGTTATCCACCTTTCTGCTCGAACAAACACCTCTCTCAGCATTCATTGATGCCATTGTGGAATACTGGCAAATTCAAATGTAAATGGTTTAACCTTGGACCCTGCAACAGAAAAAAAAAAGCACTTTAGGCTGAAAAGCTAGATTTTCAAAGTGACACATGACATAGACTAAACTGTGTGAGAACTCACTATCCAAGTGTGTTGTTTGGTTTTGAATGGAGACAGCAATTTCATTGAATTATTCCACTTAGGAATACCTCTTTGCTGTCCACCCCAATCCTTCCCTCAGTGGGTTTCCATCATGGGGATGGCACTGTCAGGCAGCCAGGGACCCTGTCCAGAGCACCACCCCCACAGAGAGCACTAATTGCTGCCGGGCACTAAGAGGATCAGATGGGTTCAGTTCAATGTTGACCACATTCATATGTCTGGGAGAGACTTTGCTGTCTCAGCCAGTGCAATCACCCTGTTACAAGGCGCATCATTGATACCGGCAGGCGTTCATCTCCTATGTTCTTAAAGAACCTCAAGCTTGCCCAAGCAGGTCAGTTCATTTTTAACCTATTCCCAGAAAGGACACATGTTCCTATGACACTTCATCAGTCTTTCTGCTGGTTTAGTCTATTACTTCTTGTATGCTTAGTATGGTCATGGAGCACTGGTTCTTCTTCACCCTTTCAGTAATATTTTCCATCTTTGAAAATTGTTGTCACATCCTTCCTCAGGCACCTCTTTGCAAGCTAAACTGCCTCAAGTTCAGATTTTTGTTGTAAGTCATGAATCATTTCTAGATGACTTGACCAAGCTGAAAGAGAACATTTGATGCAGCAACTCTGACAAATTTAAATTGAAACAAATGATCATTTTAGTATTTTCAAAGTGACGTTCTGGGTTTTTTTTTTCTTAATTTCAGAAGTATTTTATGACTTCACATCCTAATATGGGATGAAAAAAAAGTGTAGGAATATCTGAATTTCACATGGAAATTAAATTCTAGCATCCAATTAACACTTTTGGGTGGTTTGCCTCCCTGCAGCTTCAGGTCAGAGGACGAGGTACGTGAACATGCTGGTTGTTTGGCTACGACTGAAAGATGGAACAAATGACCAAATTGCAAAATATCTGTTCTGTTGATTGCTACTGCAATGGACAGGTTATTATAGATTACATGCAAAATCTGTTTTGGAGAGTTATTGTTAATGGGTGAGTCTTGTACACCCTTAACTTCACTGAGCATAAAATGGCAGCACAATCTGAAATCTTGTCTTGCGACTCCCTGGGGTGCAAACTGCTTCTCTCTCTGGGCCAGGGCCTTGACCTGGTTCAACTGTTCATTTCCATGACTACAGTTCTAAGCTTGATCTCTGGCATTTCTGACCCTAATTTTGAGCTTCTTTATTTTTATGATAGGGGTCTAAATCTGTGTTCCTGCTGACAGGGCTGCTCTCATCACTGTAGATCTGAATTTTGAACCTATTTAAGCCTCACCTTGTCACCTTCTTAGCATTTAACACTAAGAGTACAGGGAGAAATGTTGCAAGCATTTCAATATCTTCCAAGCCAATGTCCACCAGAATGCTGAAGTGGCTGAAAATTAATTGTCTGCTGCTGGTTTTGGAGTAGGCTTTAGTCCTGCAGCATATAACTCAGGTTCATATAGGTGAAGTGCTGGGAATGTGTGACTGGAAATGAGATAGTGCAGAAACATCTTTTTGAGTGGAAGCTGAGAGTTTGGCTTAGGTTGTTGTGTGACCTCTATACATTTAACTATTAGCTTTACAATTTCTCCAGTTGCGCTGTTGCTTCTGGTCCTGTCTGCTCCTCTACAGAGCAACGCACACGTGTTAATCCAGCTGAAAATCGTCTTAAAATATCCACTTGCTGAAGTGGCTCATGAGGGTGTTGGGCAGTAGTGGCACAAGAGTCAATTTTCCTTGTGTGAAACTTCATCTGTCGATTAAGGATGAAGTAAAACCTGCAGCTTTGAAACTCTTGGTGACCTTAGGGCTAGCAACATCAAGATGAGGTCCCTTGTATGCAGTATGCTCATGTTCCTGTAAGGATGACCACTTCGAAATATGCTTATTTTCTGTGTTGTTGTGTGCTACTTTTGTTCAAAATTATCTCAATTTACCAGCTTTCCATTTATAAACAATACTTCCTCTTCATTTCTCACATCCTCCTAGACATTTCCTTCTCAGATTCTTCAGTACTCATCTGCTACCTGACATGATGTTAAATGACTCTCTCATAATACTAGAAAGAACCCTCTGCGGAGTACTAAATTAAATACTAGCAGGTAGCTGAAAGTTAGCAGTAATGTACTTATCCAGGGACATGCAAAAGAGAATGTGACTTTCCATTTCACTTATTGCTAAAAAAAAGAGTTGCTAAAGATATACCACAGCTATTTTGCTTATAATTTATTTTTAGAGGCAACACATCTGTAGAATAGTTTTGGGATTAATTTGATCAAGCGTAGGTCTTCTACATCAGAGCTAGTCACTACAGACTTCCTTCACAGCTAGTGGAGAGAATTTCTCGTACTAGACAGCGATTCACAACGTTCTTGTGTAAACCAGGTCGTCTGAATTGTATCCTTAAATCCTATTGCCTGTAAAGGGAAGCCATAGCTGCTAGTTTAGACACAGTAGTATTCTGCTATGGTGGTACAAAGCCAGAGAAAGGCAGGGTACAATTTTTTTACTTAATGTAATGTCTGTCATTAGGCCAGCTCACTATTTTTGGAAAAAGGACACCAGATTTTGGGCGAGACATTTTTTTCAGGTATAAAAGAAAAGATGCAGATTTTAGAGGAAAACATAAACTGAGAACAATTTCTCAGCATTTACTTAGAAAGAGATGCAAAATTAACAGTCTCTAGGCTAGGTCCTTGCTCTGCCAATCGGTTTCCAATGGCATATATAAGAGTGGCGACGACACACGATGGTCTTACAGGATAGAGAAGAGTAGAACCTGCAGACTGGGGACAGGCTTGTCAAGCCTGTCGAGACAAGCAAAAGCAGGGGAAGGGGAGCTCACAGACCAGTGATAATTGCCTTCATCCACACGAATGACAATGTCAATTCAAGTAATGACCAAGAAGTGATTTGAATATCTGTTCTCTCTCTGTCTGGTTCCGGCTCTCTGGGTTGTTATGTCCTGTGTATTAGGCAGGACATTCAATAAAAAGTAAAAATAACTCAGAAAAGGAGAGAAGTTTGCCCTCTCACAGGGGTGTGTCTTCTTCAGTAGACTACAAAGCTCCAGTAAATACTTTCTGGTGATTCTTTTGTCTGTTTCCTTCACCATCCCATTTCAGACCAGCATGAAGATGTGAATCGGTGCCTCATGCTGGGGTCTGCAGGCAGTCCCCCTGACAGGTGACCATCTGGGGATAGGAGAAAACCCAAGGAACAAATGAACTTCAGAAGAAACAGAGCCACAGAATGGTTTGGGTTGGAAGGGACCTTAATGACATCTGGTTCCAACCCCCCTCTGACATGGAAAGGGTCACTTTCCACTAAACAGGGTAGTCCAGTAGGATCAATCTCTGGGACAGTGACAGCTCTGTGTGGTGCTGAGTGACAGGGCTCAGCCTGGAAAGCAAAAGATCCTGCTTGGATCTATGGGAACTCATGCAGTTGCCTTTATAAATTACTGACATGAAATCACAGGGCTCTGTGATTATGTGCCCACAGGGAGCAGAGTCACCCACTGGAGTGGCTCTTTAGAGCTGCAGCTGGCCAGTCAGAAGCTGCTCCAGGTGACTTGGAGAGATGCACATTCTCACTGAAATGCCTCTGCACTCTCTGGCTGCTTGTTAGGCAGCAAACCTGACCAACCATCAAAATTAAACTACTTCTTTAAAATCCATAATCCAATTTACAATAAAATTTGCATTTAGTAAATGTTTGTTAATTGTTAATGAGATAACAGTTGGTAAATATGAATTATTTAAGGCCTGACAAATATGATTTGATGGCTACTTGGCCAAATTTTCAAGGGAATAATTACAGAGATAGTGAATTAGAGCAAGCTGGATGCTTCTGTCCGTAGAAGCTGGCTAATCAGAGGGCTAACTAAACAGTCTGTGGTGCAAATTTGACCACACGTGCTTTTGGCTATGCGTGGATCCTTAAGCAAATTTAAAGTCTGCACGTGAGAGCAAATCACTCAGTGATTTAACAAATAGATCTTAATTTCTGTAATGCAATAATTCCATTTTAGCAATTTTTCACTCTAACAGACTATATTTTATTTTAGTTTTTTTCTGTTTTGTTGTTATGGAAGAAATATCTTCTCATTGATAAAGTATTTATTTCAGATTAATTAAATATCTTAATAAATCTAAATTAAATGTATTTAAAGTATTTAAGGGCTACTAAAACAAACAAACAGATAAAATCTTTGTGGAAAGGTATAATCCCAAATCAAGTTTATTTTGACCACAGTTTTGTTTAGATTTTCATCACCATTTTTGCATACTAATGTTTTTAATGGGCTTCAAGAGCATGTATCCAGGAGCTGAGGATCTCATTAATGAATCTTTTACATCTGCTAGCTCTGTGATTCCACCACTTGCTATTGAATAATGTATTAAACTTTTCCAGGCTCCTTCTGTTTGCTCCATGAGAGCTGCAATGGTTTCTTCATGTTCATTTATTCTCTGCATTTGAGTAATGCTGCATTACAACCACGATGCTGCTGGGGTTTAACAACAGAAAAATAATAATCAATAGAGCAGAGAACTCGCCTAGATTTACCTTTCCTCATAAAACAAGGAAAAAGCATCTAGCACCTGCCGATTGTCAGTGTCCATGTAACGTATGCCTACATGGACATGAAAATTCCAGCTTCTATGTATGGAGAGCTACTGTCTTATCTTCCACTAAGAAATGTTAGTTCATTTCAAGGGAAGCAGAGTTGTCAGCAGTGATGCTTGATGATTTGTGCTCATTTCCACTATTCTGTCTTTGTCATAGTTTTCAGGTAAGCTTGCACCTCATCCTGTATTTGATCATGTAGGTATTGCAATTGAAACCAATTACAGGTGGAAAACTTCCTTTTCCATTAATATTGTTTATCATTATAATTTAGAGTGTTGAGGAAGAGACCTGGATATCCCATTACTCCAGTGTAACAAGAGAGATTGTAGGTGAGCTATAAGTAAAGCTGCTTGGAATTAGAAGCTCGTAAAGGTATGGCAGAGCAGCCACTTCGTAACTCAGTATATGCACCTGAAAAACATGGGGATAAAGGGCTCCCAGAAGTTAAGTTTTGCAAAGAAAGAGTGTGGCTGACATGCTTGTGAGGAGGAGAAATGGATGTGATTTTTACCTAAGAGGCTGGGAAATGATCTGCTAAATGTTGTAGAGGAGAAAACATCTGGGGTTGAAAATTGCCTAAGTAGCCAGGTAGAGTGAGGACATGGAAGGTGGGACAGATCAAGCACGTTAGAGCAGACCTGCGAGTCCTGAGAACATAAATATCTTAATAAAATATCATGAGAAACATTTTAATCTTCCACCCAAACCAGACCATATTTATAAGAGGAAAAAGGACCTTTCTCTAGCCAGTTAATAATGACCATGACAATGTGAAAGGTAATTAGAACCTTTCTCCAGCCACTTAACAACATCTATGACAATGTGTAAAGGAATTAAGCTATTGCGTAAACCCAACTAGAAGGTTTCATACAATCCCAGTAACACAAAAATAATTTGCATTCTGCACTCAGGAAAGGAGAATTGTACCCATGCACCCAGTATGCTCATATATAACATGAACATGTTGAATGGTAAAGCAGAGTCAAGGAGGACAGCTTGTATTTACTTTTGAAAGCCTACTTTCGTCAGGGCCTAGTCTCTCAAGTTTTATATCCATTCAGGATCCAGCATTATGAAAAAGCCATATTTTTCAAATTCAGATCTGAGCAAAGTGGACACCAGAATATGTAGCTATTACACTGCACTGCATTAGCACAACTAGTCAGGAATGATCGTCCTCCTTCAAGGAGACAGAAAGACCACAATAAACTAGGCTAAAATGTGCTCTTGGGCCTGAAGAAATTTTACAGCTCCAGAAACATTCATCACTGGTAACTCAAGGCTAATAGCTGTGAAATTTCTAAAGGGAATATTTTGCTTCAACATTCAAATGACCTGAGGTTTAACAATGTTTCACTGCAGCTGAACTAAATGTTTTGATATCTGCAGAAAGGATGTAAAACCCTCCCTTAACTCCTTCTGTGCCCTTTCTGTAGATGTGTGTCAATTCTGTTAGTTTAATGAGAGAGACTCGTGGATCTGTAGGTTTGCACAAAAAAGGGAAAAAACCCTGAAAACAATCCATCCATAGTCCCATGGTTTTGTTGCGTCATTTTTGGGGGGTTTTTGTTTTGCTTTGTTTTGTTTTGTTTTGTTTTGTTTTGTTTTGTATGAAAAATGTCCCCAAGCTTAAAAAAATGTACATCTCAGGGAACAGTCAGATGTAGATCATTGCATAGTCCTGGGAGCACATTTTCTAATTTTGCCATTAAAGTTATTCGGAGCCATTTGTCTTATGTATCGATTATGAGGATGATTAAAATCTTTGGAGTGATTCTTCAGTGAGCTAAATTCAAAAGGATTTCATCCAGGAAGATGAAATGAAGCTAAATGATTGCCTAAATAGCCATATTGTTTGCCACAATAGCTCACTTGACTTAGGGGAACTATTACCAGAAAGATAACTAAGGGCAATTATTAACGATGAACATTTTGGGGGAAATTCACACACAAGACCCACTTGAAACAGGTTCATGTTTATCATTACCTGTCTTTTCTATGCTTAATTAAATTAGCATAAATACTTAAACAAGAGATAAAGTATGATACTGAAGTGAAATAAGTTGCAGCGCCTCAAATGCCCTGTTGCAGCTTCCAGCAGGCAAAAGACAAGAGGCAAAATGAAAACCAGATACTATCTCTCACATAAGTGTCACAAGTCAATTCTTGTGTGTTTATTTGTTCGCGGTTTTGATCAGACCTTGCTGATAAACCCTATTTCTCTGCTATCAGTTACCTTCCACTCCTGAAATTTTCCCCGCAAAACCTGCAAGACTGAATAGAGACTATGATGCAAGCCTATCTATATGAACACAACACAATATGACCTTAAGAAAACTGTCCATCCTGGCCTTTCTGCCTTTTGTACCCAAGAAGCCGGTACCTGCCCAGTACACCTTTTTCACAATATTTGGGATCTTTCTTGGAGACACCAAAGTAGAATTTAAATTTGTACTGTTGGAAGGACAAGGCATTTTTATCTGTGGCGATTTTTGTAGCTGTTGCATTCACTTTTCTCATCGCCCATAACTTTACAATATCAAATAATGCATTTCATGTTTCTTAATGAGGGCTTTGCATTAAGGCTGAAGTGCTTTGAACTCTGTATGCTTCCTTTCAGCACAGCATGGATCCTTGGCAGAAAGTCTACTGATCACTAGGAAGACCGAGACGAAAGAACATTAGGGCAAATTAGGGCATTCTTGTGGAAGCTACGTTTTGTCTTCTACCACCAGTGAAGACTATATTTCATTTGCTGAGTACATCAAGCTGTGCTGCTAAAGTAATGTGATTGTGGATCTGCCTGCAGCTCCTTTTTCTACAAACTCCGTCTCATTCACGGGAGCCGCATGGAGTAACACAGTCCGGGAAACCAAGGGCTCTAAGCACCATGCATCAAAGCGGGGAGAAGAGAAAGTCAAGTCATTTGCCAAAGCTCAGAGCAAAGCAGTGGCAAATGTCTTGCTAGAGTTCAGGGATATTTTACTGCAGACTTTTGTTTGCCTAGTAACCTGTGGTCTTTTAAAAGTGCTTTGGTGGCTTCAGACCTTCAAGCAGATAAGGCTTGTTGAAAGAGAAATCACCATGCGATAAAAGATATGACCGAAATCAAACCAAAGCAGTAATAGAAAAGGCACTAATTTGCAAGCACAACGAGAAGAAAGCATGAGTGCAAATCAACGCTGCTTGAATATTACAGGGAGTTTTTCTTGAAATAATTCCAGTCTAATTCATGAGAGATGCTGTCCTGAGAGGTTTTTCCACTGCCCTCACTTCTCCACAGCGCTATGCCAAATGGTGACCATGCTAACCCATTTCAGCTACCTTGCAGTTTCCCAAGGAACTGAACTGAGGGCACTCTTATGGCCTAGAGATTCAATTATCCTAATTATCTTAATTAAGTGGTTCTTCTACATCTAGAGCACAGGAAAGGGAACAGCATGTTTGCATCTATATTTAACCAGAAAATTTTGCTAATTTGAAAACTCTGCAGTAATACACCACTGACACAATAAAATTTACTGCCACTGGTCAGTCCTCAGAGACATCTTATGACTGCCATGAATCACAGAGAGGGAGTTCAGATGGTTATCCCAGATGTAAAAAAAACCCCAATGAACACCCAACCATTTTAATAAACTAGACAGGAACGATTTCTTTTCTTGTAATCTACAGAAACATATGCTTCTGCAGGATGGAGAGTCAAACAGGATAGTGAATGACATCTTTCTATGGACAATGTGACTGGTATTTTAAACTCCTTTCCTTTTGGGGTGGTCATCTACAGCTGTCTAATATTAAACCACATCCAGGGAATCTTGCCCAGCCATTTCCAATGGAGCCCCTGAGCAAGAATGGAAGGATTTTATTATTTGGCTCCCCAATGGGGAACTTTGTGCCCAGAATGAGCTGAAAAACAATAAAAGTTTTTATTGTCACTGATGGAAAAAATTATAAAACAGACCAACTCTTGTTATCCTCATAGAACAAGATTGAGAGAATATGTTGTATTTTTACTGTATTGGCAATATTTTCAGTTTCTGAGAACTCTTGGTGACCAGAAAACTGGGCTAGAGGGAATTCTAGGTCAGGTTAGAGTATTTAATCATATGGAGAGGGCATTCAAATCCAACTTACAGCTTCAACTTACCATGTAGTAGTGTTATACGTCAGGTTTTCTTTTACGTTCAGATGCATTTTAGCAAGAATCGTTTTGTTTCACCTTTTTGACTCCTGATGTTGCATTTTTTCACTCTCTCAATGTCTCAGGAGATCAGATTTTTCTTGAAATTGTTTGACTAAATATTACCAAAACTAATGGTCGGTCAGAAAGTTTGAAGTAGAAATAGAAATGAACATGGCTGCAAAATCACACTTGCAGTAGACTTTAATATTTTTAAAATAACTCCTATTTTAACTGGGGCTGGTGTTGGAGCTTTACAGAAGGTATCACTATCATTTACCCTTAGTAGAGATCTGGCTGTGTTATCGAGGGAGAAGGGTAAACCGCAACTCATTATGCTCTGAGATAAAGAAATGAAAGATACCGAACAGAGGAATTTGAGACCAACCCAAAACAGATGTTGGAAATGTAGGGATAAAGTAAGAGGAGCCTTAGCCCCAAAAATGTGCTGACCAATATACTAAAGGGAGGATAAAAAAAATCAAACCAAAACAACACCCCTGTAGTGGTTGAAATGAAACTGTAGTGGGTTGATGCTGGCTGGGTGCCAGGCCCCCACCAAAGCTGCTATATCACTGTGCTCTGTGGCTGGACAGGGGAGAGAAAATATAATGAAGGGTTCATAGGTTGAGATAAGGACTGAGAGAGATCACTTGCCAAATATTGTCACAGGCAAAACAGGGTAGAATTGGAGATATTAATTGAATTTATTGTTAACAAAATCAGAGCCGAATAATGACAAGTAAAATAAGACATTGAGAAAAACACCTCCCCTCCCAGGGAATGGGGATTATGGTCGGTTCATCACCTGTGGTTTCCCCTGCTGCTCAGGGAGAGGAGTTGTTCCCCTGCTACGCTGTGGGGTCCCTCCCAAGGGGGAGAGCTCTCCATGAACTTCTCAAATGTGAGTCCATCCTACAGGCAACAGTCCTTTCCAAACTGCTGCAACGGAGTCACTCTTGCCTGGGGTACAGTCCCTCAAGGCTTCTCTAGCAGGGGCTCCTCACTCCACGGCTTCACAGACTCCTCTCAGGCATCCACCTGCTCTGGCATGAGTCTCCTCCATGGGCNGGATCTCTGCATCCCCATGGATCTCTGTGGGCTGCAGGGGGACAGCTGCTTCACCATGGTCTGCAGAGGAATCCCAGCTCCTCCCTCCTCTTCTTCACCGACCTTGGTGTCT